>JAIWQS010000257.1:7500-263524 GCA_029891385.1 Erythroxylum novogranatense | reverse complement strand
TTTCAATCAACACCTTTACTTTTGAATATTTCTTATTTTTACTCAAAAATCGGGGTCCAACAACTGATGCATCTGTGTACCTGAAGAAGCTTATGGAAATGGATGTTGAAGGGGCTAAGAAGCTCTTGGATGATCTTGGGAGAGGCAAGATTTGGGGTGTTTTTGCCTGATCATAGCAGTCAAAGATTTGCCTCTAAATTGATGCTGCATCAAGGGACATGAAATTGAAGACAAACTAATCAATTTTATATGTATACTGATTGTGCTTATGTTAATCTTCTTTCTCTTTTGTGTACTTTCATCCTTTTTGTTCATATGATTGTTAAGTTGGACTAGGAGTAGACATGTTTGTTGTGATTGCTTGGAAACTTAACTCTTTGTAAAGCCATAATCTCGTTTTATTGACATAACCATTGGAGTGCAAGTTCTTAGTCCAAAACTCAATGATTGGTTATGTTCTGCGGAGCTAGTTCTTTTTACCTGTGCTATAACTAGTGATTTTCATTACCATTTATTATTATTATTATTATTATTATTATTATTATTATTATTATTATTATTATTATTATTATTTAAATTTTTTATATTTTTGTTGGATCCCGTTTCCAGAACCCAGTCTCGGAACAAAATACCATCATACTTGAGCGTGGTTCCTTGTAATCTTTTCTTACTCTGATACCAAACATGCTGGGCCCCGTTTCCAGAGCCCAATTCTAAAACGGATACCCTATGACATGATTTCACTCCGATGAAGTTTCCTTAACCTTCATCGATTCATCTTCTTGCTCTGACACCAAACATAATGAGCCCTGTTTTCGGAGTCCAACCATTGAACCATAAGCGTTGGCGTAAACCAAAGAAATCGTGAAGCTTAAAGTCTCATACCATTTCTATGTTCCTTTTTCCATAATACATCTCATTTCTATATATATGTATAACAACAATTCACTATCAAAATATTCATATCAAGTCCATAACTTCCTCAAGTATACCGAATTTCCGCTCAACCTGATCCATATACGCAATTCATACTTCCACTCAACATCATCCATACATAATGCATTATCATCAAAAGAATAGAATTTTACAAGCTCTAATAGCATTCCAAGCCACAATACAATATCAATATCGAAATCCGAATATACAAAATACACAACTCCCAAAATTCTCAACAACAATCTAGCTTAAAAATAATACAATATGTACACATACAAACAAAAACCTTCACTTCCCTTCACCCGATCTTCTTCTCATCACCTGTGAATGGGAATGAAGGGGGGGTGTAGCACCCCACTCCCGCTAGACCCGAACCCGATATTGATGGTGATATCCAACCCGTGACCATGAGGGTGGTATCTTAAAGCGACCATGCGCTTTTAAAACTCATTATGACATCTTTTTTTTTGAAAACACTCGAGTGCGCAGAAATCAATAGACAATTTGGGGCCCGCGATATGGAAACATTTTAAATCAAACACTATTTCAATAATCAATTCACAATACAATATTAATCAGTTGGGGCCCTCTAAAATAACAGTACAATTCATAAATCAGAAAGAATCAAATGCAGACATGAGACTTGTTGGATCCCGTTACCGGAACCCAACTACATACACAGAACGGAAACCGAAGAGAAATGGAAACAAAGCAGAAGCCAAGCGAATGCGAAGCGCACACTCGAAACAAATGCAAAGCGAATGCGGAAGCGGAATACAAATCGCATGTGAGAACTCGGATTACGGATAACAAAACGGATAACAAAGCGACAACCAATCGAATATAACGGTTAAATAATCGAATCTGAATCACAAAGCGGAACGAATAAGCGGCGCGGATCGAATCGAATGCAAATCGAATACGGATAGAAAACAAAGTAAGCAAACAAATCAATGTAAACTGAAACACTTTCCGACATCCGTGAATAAGCAAAGAACAGGAAACAGAATCGCGTTGGGAATTCCTAAGACGTTTCAAAATCTGATATAATTTTTTTTTCTTTCTTATTCTCATTTCTTACATCAATCACATCCATATAATTTCCCATAGGAAAATTCATTCTTAAACCCGAAACTCAACAATCATACAAATTTTTATTCATCCATACAAATCTCAAATTTCATTTTTTTATCCCAATTTTTTATCGAAATTTCGGCAGCATAACGACTGCCTTTTTCCTACCCCAAACCTGCAAGGGTAAAGAAAATACACTTCTAAATGCCAATCAATCACACAAATATCAGAATCCACGGACCCTCCGTCCGGGATATCGCAGATGAACCTGAACCTAATTCTAAAACAATCTCATACTTGTCATTCAATCTACTATTTTCATAATTCAAACTTATTCCTAGAATCAAACACAAATATATATGCCCAAGCTATTCATGATTTCATATACAAATTTCTCAATCATTCCCGATACTCAACTTTATACACAAATACACTTTCTTTCAAATCTATCTTAAACCATAAACATTTCCATACTCAAATTTCAGATTACTCAAAACTAACTCATGCAAATTTCAAAAGCACAAAACCGCTTGAATCGATGTCTTCACATTCTTTCATCCAATCTCCGTTTCGAAACACGGAGATGGGGATGAAAGGGGGTGAGCTTCGAGCTCGTGGATAACACATTTATAAACTGATAAATAAGCAGAAAACATTTCTTTATAAACTTTTTGTCAAAAGGGCTAATGTTTCAACTTTTTCAACTTTGAAATATTTCTCTCAAACTCTTTTCAAAATTTTCATATCAAATTTCATAAATTTCCTGATTGAAAACCCCTTTTCTTCATTTTTCCAAAATTTCTCATAAACATGAATGCAATCACATCGGCAAATTATCACGCACATTAACAAAATCAAAATCACATAACAGATCAAAATGGTCTGGTTTGGTCCAACGAGCGTCTCGCATGATCCGAATAATGGTCCTGTGCGTTAAATGAATGAACGATTACTACTTTCCGCATTGCGGTCCAAATAGCCGTGAGGGAATCCGAATCGGAGTTCCGTGCCCTAGCGAGCGGTCAGTGAAGGCTTTACGAATAGAGGCAATACGACTCACCAAAGGACCTAACCGACCCACATAACACATAATCGAAGCGAGATTTGAGAATGCGAAGGCACTTTTCAAATTCTTGATTTTCCACACATTCACATAACGAGACAATTCGATCAATTCATCATTCAAATACTAATTTCAAAAATCAAATCATTCAATCGATTAGTATAATTCAATAATGCATTTATGACAATTGAATTTAAACTTGTACCAATTTCTGAAATCATTGAAATCATATTTTCCAACTTTAAATCAATTCTTATTTTCAAACATTTCCAATAATCTATCAAGCATACAAAATTTTGCTTTCTTTCATTTTCAAAATTCATATTAAACTTACAGATCAAATTATAAATATGCTACCCACCTCGAAATAACGCTAAGTCGGGTCCAATAGTCAATTCTCCAAATTCCTTCTTCTTTCTTCAATTTAAAAATTCCTAGCGAATAACATCCAAATTCATCATCATAATTTGCATAATTCTCAAACTCAACCATAGGAAAAACATAACTATCATAATTCCAAGCTATTTCAATCTCCAATTTTGAAAATCCCCAAATTTCAAAATTGGCCTAAACCAATACACCCAAATTCAATCTCATAAAACATAATTTCCTCAATTCACATTAATTCCAAACTATTTAAATCCTCAATTTCAAAAATCCCCAAATCTTAAAATTGGCCTAAATCAATTTATCCCAATTCAATACCATAAAATACAAATTCTTTGAAATTGATTTTATATATCATCAATTCATCATATTTCCTATAATTCTACACCAAAATATCTCAAAATTCTCAATCATAAAATTAAGCCTAAACCTTACTCAATTTTCCCTCCAAAATTAAACCCAACCTAAAACATATATATCAAAATCAACTTCATAAATCACAAACCCATAACATTATCTATCTTTCTCAATCAAAAATTCAACAAAATCTCAAAGTTGAAAATTTTCCCTTACCTCATTTCTCCACCAAATTCGAATTTTCCTAGCTTGAAAGGAAGCTCTCATGCTTTTCCACCTTTTTCCTCTTGCAATCCACTCAAAAATCCAAAAAAAAACAAGTAGAAAAATTGAAACAAAGCTTTCTCTCTCTTCTTTTCTCCATACGAAACCTCTACTTTCTTCTTCTTCTTATTTCTTCTTCTTTTCTCTGGAAATTTCCAGCCACTTTCGTGGCTTTTAATATGCCAAAAACGACATCTCTCCATGTGTTTCATTAAATAATGGTCAAATGACCATTTTGCCCCTCCATTATTACTTTATGTCATGCTCATTTGCGGGTTGATTCGCACTATCAATTTGAAGGAGTTTGTCAAAACTTCCTTCTCGAGAAATGTTCCTCTCACTCATACGAATCCAACGCCACTGACCGCGCTCAATTCCGAGCACTACATCAAAAGTTATGCGCAAAACAGTTCGGATATATCCATATTCTAACACATTTTTCATGTACGATTATTTCCGTCCAAAATTTCATATTCTTAATCCCAGAATTGAAACTCGATGTCTTCATAACAATTGTATCCTTATGTCTCTAGTTTAATTCAAAACAAGAATCGTCTCATTTCGATTCCCATATCAAAAGTTATACTCAAATTACTCACAGGTGTTCCCAATCCAAAAATTACACCCCAATCCGAACTTAAATTCAAAAATTAAAAGTCCTAAGGGCAAAATTGACATTTCATGTCTTCATATGATTTGTAGCCCCTTGTCTTATCTTTATTTCGCCTCAAGAATAGCTTTAATCGGATCTCTACAGATCCCGAATTTCACAAAACACTTGAATCATGCTCGGAAAATTTCCCGACTCACTTTGATTAAATTAATCACCATTAATTTAATCTCAAAAGTTCTAAATTTCTTATAAAATGAAATTCATTGTCTTAGGAATCCAACGCAAAAAGAATCAACTCAATCGGATGTCGGACGGAAAGATATAGGCAAAATAGTGAGCAAAGGTCGGATTAAAAACAAAGAAATCAAAAATTTAAGAAGCAAAAAGGCGTCGGATGGCGTCGGACGCCGAACTCATGAGGGCGAGCCTTGCCTCATGAGGGCGAGAGCAGCCCGCCTCGCTAGGGCGAGGCGTCGCGCCCGCTAGGCGTGGCGTCGCCTAGCGAGGCGCCTGACGGCGCCCGCCCGCTAGGCGAGCCTTACGCCTAGCGAGGCGCTTCAGACAATATCAAACTTTTTTTTTCCTCTAAACTTCCAAAATTCATAACTTTTACTCCCGAACTCCGATTTTGACAAACTTAGTCTCTATAGAAAGCTTGAGAGAAGCTCTAAATCTTCCAAGAAGAACATAAAACTCAATTCAACTCCTACGGAGTCCATTTTCGGTCAAAGATACTATCCTCTATACAAACTTGTAAAAATCATAACTTAATATTCGAGATCGAAAAATTGCATACTTTATATCGAAATAAAGATCAAAACAAATCCTTCAATTTTCATGAAGAACACCAAAGCTCAATTAACCTCTAACTAGGTTAATTTCTCAGTCAAAGTTTCAACCATAATAAAAGTCAAACCCGATCAAACATAAACTTTGACTGATCATAACTTTCACTCCCGATATCGAAATATTGCAAACTTTATGTCCACAAAAAGCTCTTAACATAACCTACAAGTTTCCAGAAGACCATTTTATCAAATTTTGCCTAAATCATAAGTCAACTCTCAAAGTCAAACATTCTCTCTCCAAAAAGTCAAACTTTCTAAATCCTTCAAATTTTCACACTTTTTCTTTCTACTTCTTGCTATATAACTTCATTTCAATCAACTCATCCACTTGATCATTCATATTACTAAATCAAATTGTCACTCAAGGTTCGGGGTCCAACATTTCTCCCCCTCTTAAAAGAATTTCGTCCTCGAAATTCATATTTACTCAACTCCAAGTAACTCATTCTTGCATAAATTTCTTTCTAAACAATGATCATCAAGCACTTTCTTACTAATGTCTTTTCACAACTCATAATCAATTTCTTTTTCATCACTTTTTACTCTTCATACATATTCTCAATCTCTTCAAAATTTTCACTTCCTTAAATCATATATCACTCATATCATATCAAAACACTATATCTATAACTCATTATTTCTTCATATATGGGCACAAATTAATGGTCCATTTCTTAAGGAACCCTAATATGGTTTAATCATCATTAAATCTTTATCACCATGTCATCTTTCAAATAGTCATACTTTCATCTCACAGAAGTATAGGCTATATCAATTTCTCCCAATTCATTTTGCAATTTACATTTCCAGTTCCACAAACACATGTTTCTAATCAATCATATTCTTAACACCCTGAACAAACAATCACTTTAATTCTTCAAATAAGGCATGACAAGTCATGCTCATCAATTTCACATTCCTAAAATCGATTATGATTCTCGTCACTTTAATCCACAATCAATTTAATTCTCCAAATATTTCTCATTTACTCCTATCCTTCAAGCATTTCTTATTTTCATCTCATAAATGTGTAAAGTCGAATCATCCAAATTCATTTTAAAATTCTGATACCATAAATGTTGGATCCCGTTATCGGAACCCAACTACATACACAGAACGGAAACCGAAGAGAAACGGAAACAAAGCAGAAGCCAAGCGAATGCGAAGCGTACACTCGAAACAAATGCAAAGCGAATGCGGAAGCGGAATACAAATCGCATGTGAGAACTCGGATTACGGATAACAAAACGGATAACAAAGCGACAACCAATCGAATATAGCGAAGCGAAATAATCGAATCTGAATCCAAAGCGGAGCGAATAAGCGGCGGGATCGAATCGAATGCAAATCGAATACGGATAGAAAACAAAGTAAGCAAACAAATCAATGTAAACTGAAACACTTTCCGACATCCGTGAATAAGCAAAGAACAGGAAACAGAATCGCGTTGGGAATTCCTAAGACGTTCCAAAATCTGATATAATTTTTTTTTCTTTCTTATTCTCATTTCTTACATCAATCACATCCATATAATTTCCATAGGAAAATTCATTCTTAAACCGAAACTCAACAATCATACAAATTTTATTCATCCATACAAATATCAAATTTCATTTTTTTATCCCAATTTTTTATCGAAATTTCGGCAGCATAACGGCTGCCTTTTTCCTACCCCAAACCTGCAAGGGTAAAGAAAATACACTTCTAAATGCTAATCAATCACACAAATATCGAATCCACCGCACCCTCCGTCCGGATATCGTGATATGACACAAACCTAATTCTAAAACAATCTCATACTTGTCATTCAATCTACTATTTTCATAATTCAAACTTATTCCTAGAATCAAACACAAATATATATGCCCAAGCTATTCATGATTTCATATACAAATTTCTCAATCATTCCGATACTCGACTTTATACACAAATACACTTTCTTTCAAATCTATCTTAAACCATAAACATTTCCATACTCAAATTTCAGATTACTCAAAACTAACTCATGCAAATTTCAAAAGCACAAAACCGTCGGGCGATGTCTTCACATTCTTTCATCCAATCTCCCTTCGAAACACGGAGATGGGGATGAAAGGGGGTGAGCTCGGGCTCGTGGATAACACATTTATAAACCGATAAATAAGCGTAAAAATTTCTTTATAAACTTTTTGTCAAAGGGCTAATGTTTCAACTTTTCAACTTTGAAATATTTCTCTCAAACTCTTTTCAATTTTTCCAAACTTTTCATATCAAATTTCATAAATTTCCGATTGAAAACCCTTTTCTTCATTTTCCAAAATTTCTCATAAACATGAATGCAATCACATCGGCAAATTATCACGCACATTAACAAAATCAAAATCACATAATGATCAAAATGGTGCGGTTTGGTCCAACGAGCGTCTTGCATCCGAATAGCGGTCACATGCGTTAAAGAATAAACGTACTACACTTTCCGCATTGCGGTCCAGTAGTAGCTGAGGGAATCCGAATCGGAGTTCCGTGCCACTAGCGGGCAGCCGAGTGAAGGCTTTACTTAATAGAGACAATGACTCACCAAAAGACCTAACCGACCCATATAACACATAATCGAAACGAGATTTGAGAATGCCCAAGGCACTTTTCAAATTTTGATTTTCCACATTCACATAACGCAGACAATTCGATCAATTCATCATTCAAATACTAATTTCAAAATAAAATCATTCAATCAAGCAGCATAATTCAATAATGCATTTATGACAATTGAATTTAAACTTGTACCAATTTCTAAAATCATTGAAATCATATTTTCCAACTTTAAATCAATTCTTATTTTCAAACATTTCCAATAATCTATCAAGCATACAAAATTTTGCTTTCTTTCATTTTCAAAATTCATATTAAGCTTACGGATCAAATTATAAATATGCTACCCACCTCGAAATGACGCTGAAAATCGGTCCAAATAGTCAATTCTCCAAATTCCTTCTTCTTTCTTCAATTTAAAATTCCTAAGCGAATAACATCCAAATTCATCATCATAATTTGCATAATTCTCAAACTCAACCATAGGAAAAACATAACTATCATAATTCCAAGCTATTTCAATCTCCAATTTTAAAAATCCCCAATTTTCAAAATTGGCCTAAACCAATACACCCAAATTCAATCTCATAAAACATAATTTCCTCAATTCACATTAATTCCAAACTATTTAAATCCTCAATTTCAAAAATCCCCAAATCTTAAAATTGGCCTAAACCAATTTATCCCAATTCAATACCATAAAATACAAATTCTTTGAAATTGATTTTATATATCATCAATTCATCATATTTCCTATAATTCTACACCAAAATATATCAAAATTCTCAATCATAAAATTAAGCCTAAACCTTACTCAATTTTCCCTCCAAAATTAAACCCAACCTAAAACATATATATCAAAATCAACTTCATAAATCACAAACCCATAACATTATCTATCTTTCTCAATCAAAAATTCAACAAAATCTCAAAGTTGAAAATTTTCCCTTACCTCATTTCTCCACCAAATTCGAATTTTCCTAGCTTGAAAGGAAGCTCTCATGCTTTTCTACCTTTTTCCTCTTGCAATCCACTCAAAAATCCCAAAAAAACAAGTAGAAAAATTGAAACAAAGCTTTCTCTCTCTTCTTTTCTCCATACGAAACCTCTACTTTCTTCTTCTTCTTATTTCTTCTTTTTTTCTCTGGAAATTTCCAGCCACTTTCGTGGCTTTTAATATGCCAAAAACGACATCTCTCCATGTGTTTCATTAAATAATGGTCAAATGACCATTTTGCCCCTCCATTATTACTTTATGTCATGCTCATTTGCGGGTTGATTCACGACTATCAATTTGAAGGAGTTTGTCAAAACTTCCTTCTCGAAAATGTTCCTCTCACTCATACGAATCCAACGCCACTGACCGCGCTCAATTCCGAGCACTACATCAAAAGTTATGCGCAAAACAGTTCGGATATATACATATTCTAACACATTTTTCATGTACGATTATTTCCGTCCAAAATTTCATATTCTTAATCCCAGAATTGAAACTCGATGTCTTCATAACAATTATATCCTTATGTCTCTAGTTTAATTCAAAATAAGAATTGTCTCATTTCGATTCCCATATCAAAAGTTATACTCAAATTACTCACAGGTGTTCCCAATCCAAAAATTACACCCCAATCCGAACTTAAATTCAAAAATTAAAAGTCCTAAGGGCAAAATTGACATTTCATGTCTTCATATGATTTGTAGCCCCTTGTCTTATCTTTATTTCGCCTCAAGAATCGCTTCAATCGGATCTCTACAGATCCCGAATTTCACAAAACACTGAATCATGCTCGAAAAATTTTCCGACTCACTTTGATTAAATTAATCACCATTAATTTAATCTCAAAAGTTCACAAATTTCTTATAAAATGAAATTCATTGTCTTAGGAATCCAACGTAAAAAGAATCAACTCAATCGGATGTCGGACGGAAAAGATATAGGCAAAATAGTGAACAAAGGTCGGATTAAAAACAAAGAAATCAAAAATTTAAGAAGCAAAAGCAGTCGGATGGCGTCACGGACGGACGCCGAACTCATGAGGCGAGAGCAGCCTCGCTAGGGCGGCGTCGCCTAGCGAGGCGCCTGCAGGCGCCCGCCCCGCTAGGGCGACCTGTCGCCCTAGTGAGGGCGCACGCTGGCGCCCGCCCCGCTAGGGCGAGCCTTCGCCCTAGCGAGGGCGCTCGCAGGCAATATCAAACTTTTTTTTTTTTTCCTCTAAACTTCCAAAATTTATAACTTTTACTCCCGAACTCTGATTTTGACAAACTTAGTCTCTATAGAAAGCTTGAGAGAAGCTCTAAATCTTCCAAGAAGAACATAAAACTCAATTCAACTCCTACGGAGTCCATTTTCCCATCAAAGATACTATCCTCTATACAAACTTGTAAAATCGAACTTAATATTCGAGATCGAAAATTACATACTTTATATCGAAATAAAGATCAAAACAAATCCTTCAATTTTCATGAAGAACACCAAAGCTCAATTAACCTCTAACTAGGTTAATTTCTCAGTCAAAGTTTCAACCATAATAAAAGTCAAACCCGATCAAACATAAACTTTGACTGATCATAACTTTCACTCCCGATATCGAAATATTGCAAACTTTATGTCCACAAAAGCTCTTAACATAACCTACAAGTTTCAGAAGACCATTTTATCAAATTTTGCCTAAATCATAAGTCAACTCTCAAAGTCAAACATTCTCTCCAAAAAGTCAAACTTTCTAAATCCTTCAAATTTTCACACTTTTCTTTCTACTTCTTGCTATATAACTTCATTTCAATCAACTCATCCACTTGATCATTCATATTACTAAATCAAATTGTCACTTTCGAGGTTCGGGGTCCAACAAGATCGATCCCGACTCAACTCGACTTCTTCTGCTGAAATCATACTCCGTTTGTCTAACGGGATACTAGCCAAATCTGAAAAATAATTGCAATGTTGGGTGAGTTTGCGAACTCGGTGAGAAACCATCATCGATGGTTCACTCAAATCATGCATTACGAAATTAAATGCATACGACGACACGATAATATTCAATTAACATCATTATATAACAATTTACTGAGATATAACAATTTCTGATGATCGGTAACAATTTACAATAGCCTAGAACAGTTCACATCACAATTTTCAAGAAATCATGGCATCACGCATTCGATGTCGTCGCACAATTGGCAATTCAATCAGTCATGTATATAATGCATATGAGACTCTTTCCAGTTATTCAGTATTGTGCCCAAGTGCTCAGTCAGTGTTCAGTGGGGGACGCGTCAGGGATTTCTCCCCTCGGGCTCGTGGCCAAGATCGAGGTTCGAGCTTGAGGCTCTTTTCAGTGATAATAGCAACTTGGGTCACATTCCATTATCTGAGCATGCATTTATGCATGCAATGCGATGTTCGATAATTCAAGATTCATGTATGACTATAAAGCCCGAGATTGTATTTCTCAAGAACATACAAGAATTCAAGACAAGAATCCAATCCAAGACAGAGAAAGTGATCATGTAATTTCACAGTCTAATACAGTAGAGGCATACCATCCAATCATGTATATTTCAGTAATCATACAATTTCACATTTGGCAAGTAATTCACGTTGAGCATTTGAACAGCCAGGAATTTGAGAAACCAACTAGGTTACTCATCTGTTACTTCCGAGCTACTGCCTGGAAGTTTCAGCAATGTCCGTGGAATGACGATCCAACGGCGCCTCTATAACAGTAAAATTACAGTCCCATTACTAGATGCTCAATTAAACAATTCAGTGATGCATACGTCTCTATGAAATTATGTACAATGCATGTTCACGATTTTTCGGTGCTAAAACCCAATTTTGGACTCTTAGGCCCAATTCTAACTCTTCGCTCAGTTGATCAACAATAATTGATCCAGTCCTAAAATTCAGTCAATTTCCTCAATGCAATGTCCCTATAGCAATTTCCTGTTAATCGGTCAAATCATCCATTGAAAATCCCAATTATAACTCCAGTTGTCTCAATTCAGTACTTAGGTCACACTATGAACCTTAATTGACCTTAGTCTCTATGAATCAGTACCATCATAATTACATTCCAATTCTCCTAATTATTCTCAATTGTAGACCTCTTTCTAGTTCACAATGAATGCTGAATCACCTCAATCGGAGGTCTATACCATGAATTAAGCCCAATAAGCCATAAGTAAACCAATGAAACAGTTCCTTCGCGCGATCCTGCGCCTTTCGCATGGCGTGAAACGCTCATTCGTCATGACGTACAAACCGCTCATCGCGACGTCTACCGAGCTCGTTATGATTTAATAAATTTAATTACTCGTCGCGACGAAGCCCACACGCTCTCTGCGCTGTCGCGACGTCGCGAAGGCCGATCGTCTTCTCCGATTGATTTCACCTCTCTCTCTAAAACCAGATAAACACTCCCCACTACCCATTCAAATACAATAAATGCCATAAATGTGACAACTAACCATTAATAACAACATTAATGACATTAAAACTTACCAATCAAGCTCAAATCCACGATTCCACCGTAACCCTAAATCCTCCAAATCAACGATCCACCAACCTCGTAACCTCTAACCTTCACCAATCACTATAAACATGTTAGACTAACCATAAGGAAGAAACCATAAGAAGAAATCAAGGATCTCTCACCGTTGGGAGGAATCGTGAGATCACCACGAGAGAAGAAGAAATGCCTTAGGTAATTCCCACATTCCAAACTTAGCTATTTATAGACAATGGTCTCCGATTCAGTCCAATTTTCAGTCTCAAATCTCAATAGCTCAACATGTTTATTTCTATCAAGATCACTCTAATTTTTCCATTGCTCTTGGATAATTCTTTCAAGACCATACAAATCGATCTCCACGCCTCTCAAATATTTCCGGTCCGGGCATTTCCTCCCGAATTCCTCGAAAATTTCCTATAAGCCATTATTACTTTCCAATTACACTTAAACTATTTTCAATCGATTAATTGGACCCAAGAACTCCTAATTTCTCAATCAATCACAATCCAACAAGGCGATCGATTCGAGAAATTCCAATTCACCGAAAAATCATGAATGCATGTACCTATGAATAAATACATATGCAATAAACTTGTTCCTCTTTAATTTAGAGGCCCGTAACATGCTCAGTCAATGAATGCAGTGAAATTCAATCAGTTCAACCCAATGACCAAAATACCCTTGCTAACAGTAACGGGATGTTACAGGGGGGGTGAGCTTATAGCTCGTGGGTAACATGCTTATAAAAAAAAGCAAAACCGTTTAAGTGTTCATTTGTCATATAAAAATCATAATGAAGTCATAAAATGCTTGTTCCCAAATTCTCAGTCAAATTCGAAATTTGAATTCAAAACTCGTAGTTAAAATGTCGTCATACCAACACAGCATATCCATTTAACCATCAATACAAAACACTCAATTTATGCAACATACTTGACCATTCAACGATGCAATGCACAAACAAATAGCTCGAGGGTTCCATGGAAACAGAAGGGAGAAACCGAAGTTTACACCCTAAACAGAATGAGTCCATTTTCAGAGCTCATATGCCGCAAGCGGGCAGTCGGGAGAAGGCTCTTGTCGACTTGCATGTGACGAACAGAATGGTTCCACTCTCGTCCAAACAGAAGTACATAATCATGATCAAATCATTTTCAAATGCTTTCATGCTTTTCATGCTCTTTTCTTTCTTTTTCAAAGATACAAAATGCCATGAATTTTTCAAGGCATAACATAAAACGTTTCAATGCATTCCCATCTTTATTTTAAAATTCATCATCAAAGTTCATATACCGAAACATGTAGCAATTTTGCAAATCATTCAAAAGAAACAAAAACAATATTTATGAAGTAATTGAAATCATTCTTGATTTGGAAGAAAACTTTATTTGCTCATTTCTAAATTATAAACATGAAACCCACCTGAATTCCTTGCTTGGATAAATGCTTAAAAGATGCCTCTCCTCTTAATCCTCTTGCCTATCATATACAAAATTCCCATTTAATAGGAATACAATTTAAGGACCCATAAATTGCATATTCACTAAGATAAATTCTAAACAAACTCAAACTCTTCCAAAAGTTCAAACATTCGGGTCAATTTTTCATGATCACTATGATCAAGAAAATGACAAAATCTGGTAATATTCTCTTCTAGAAAAATGTTCCCCATTGTCTTAAGTTTCTAATGACTCCAAAATCATTCAATTTGTTTTAGAAATCCGAAAGTTATACTCCAAACATATTGGGACTATCCTTATGTTGAAACAAGAATCTATACTCAATTTTCATCCAAATTTTGAGATCTTTAAAGACTGATTCAAAACTTACTTTTTTCATAAAACTTGTAGACCTTTGTCTCTATTTTACAACGAATCAAAAATCACTTCATTTGGATATCTACATCAAAAGTTATGTTCAAAATACCAAAATATGTATGTGCAGGAAAAACAGAAGCTCGCCGCGGCGAAGGCACTCGCACACGCTGCATCGTGGGCGCCTGTGTGTGCCGCGATGTGGACACCTGCGTGCGCCGCGACGTGCGAGACCAGAAACCTTTCGAACACTTATTTTTTGACATTTTTCATCTTCATACTTCCCATATTTCACAAATAACTCATCTTAACCCTAAATCATCATTCCTACTTCATTTCTAAACTCATTTCAACACAAAAAATCATTCACAAACACAACAAAATCATTAACCCTAGAACACCGTTCATCAATATCATCCTACCCACATTCAACCCCATTTTTCACTTCTAACGATCACTAAACATGATTCATTCAACAAATCAAGAAGGGTTGAGTCTTGTACTTACTTGTGGATGCTTCACATTCTTCAAAATCTTCTAAATTTCTAAAACCTTAATTTTTCCTCTTCTTCTTCTCTCTTCCACAGTTTCTTCTTCCATTTCCAAAGAAAACAACTCTTTCTTCTTCTTTTTATACCCTTAATAAGTGTGCAATGTCCATTTTGCCATTTTATTTAAGCCTTAAGTCTTATAACCTTAAGTGTCATGCCCAATTTGCCCTTATACATTCTTATCACTTTTAATACAATGAAACTATATAATAATTCTACTAACATTTACATAACAAGTAGCTCCAAAACTTTATCCATCAAACCTCATAATTTATTTATATCATGTTTTATTTAACAAGAAAAATTCGGGGGCCAACAACTCTCCCCCTCTTAAAAGAATTTCGTCCTCGAAATTCTTATCCGATTGATCAGGAGTGCAGGATGTTCCTCCGTTTCTCATTTAACTTCATCACTCGAAAACTTTCTTTCAAATGACCGTGGTCAACAGACTCGCTCGATCTTTCAATCCCTTATTTGGCCATTTACTTTCTTACTAGTTCCTTATTATTTTTAGATCACTCACAATTTTCCCACTTCCTGTGTCGATAAAACCAATATCATATCACATCAATATTTCCTTAACATACTCACGTATATCACATTTCGAATCCAAGACATCTTTTGTCAATAGCACTAACTCATAATAATTTCATAAGAACCAATTCATAGCGGGCTTAGCGAATTCTTTTTCCTAACTTGAGCACACCTTGGCAAGGTGATACCCTTAAAGACAAATCATCTTTCACTTGATAATTCACATCACTTTAGTATCAGTACATTTAACTCTTATGTCTATCTCACTGTATTCCATGTCTTTGGCACGGATCCGCCCTATTCATCCATGTTTCTTGAATCACTTAATATCACCTGTCCATAACATCTCCAATTCTAACCTTCAATGACCAGTATGCCTGACTCATTATGATACAAAAGCGATGACTCTTTCTATCATCAAACTCATCATATAGTATTCTATTGAAATCACTATGACAATGATTGTGATTCTTAAAATCAAATAGAACCATACATTGGTCTCATGTTCCTATGAACTCCAAACTATAAACTTCAAGCATATCTCCGACAGTTAAGACCGTCGACAATTCAAACTTTCAGTCACTTGCCATATTTCTTCTAGGATGTATAGCTTAAATCACCACTTGTACTTTTCTGATAGTCTATTTTCTCAATCATCTTTGCCGGAACACCGACTTCTTATCTCAATCACCCAGTATCATTTTTCCTACTCGAACTCAAAATTCACATTCATTTTCGATTTCTTGGTAAGGTTCACAATTTTTGAACCCTCAATTGAGCTTTGTTCATGTGAAACTGATCTTTCATTTTCCGTGACTAATGGCACTTCATTTTGCCCTGAATTCGACTCCATTCAGCACTCTTTATTGCACTAGATCTGATAACCTCTATATCTGAATTCATACTTCACTGCTATTGAATTCTCTATTCAATGCATCTGATTACAATGCTAGCTTTACCATGTTTTGTACTCATTTGTACAACATAATCTTCCAGTAACACTATCTATTGTCTCAGTCTCGTAGTCAATTCGTACCTTAAGTTTCACGATCTGTATATCTTATACATAATCAAAATATTTCTGTACATATAATGTCTCCAACTTTCAAGCAATCACTACGGCAGCAAGTTTCAATTCATGTATCAACAATCAACCTATAAGGTTCCAATTGTCTCCATGCATATGAATTCACTTCATCTGCGCTAGATCTTATCCTGATTTCTTATGCAAACATCATTGTATACCACTTAATTTCCAAATCCAGACGATATAATTAATATCGGTGTTATCATTCCTCAAAATTTTCTTTACCTTCGTCCCTCATACGATTTACTCATTTTTCCTCAAGTATTCAGACTATTCTCCTCAACTCTTCGAATACACTTAACATATCATCAAACTTCGATTGGATCGCTTTAATCTTCAATACCATAGTATTATCGGGGAATTTGTTAACTTGAACAAATATTGTCAAAACTCCATATGTCCACAATTGGTTCCAGTAATTCCTCAAATAACTGATTCCTCAATGAGATAATATTACCTCTTGTTATTTTCAATTTCCCAATTTTCTTACCTTTCTTGATTGATTTTCTCCATTCTTTAGATTTCCTCACATTTCACATTGACATATTCTAATGTCTACTCATTATACTTGTTTTCTCCACACACTCTAGTTTATTTGCAATCTTAGCTTCCTGTGCTTGCCATACCTTCATCGGATAAAATTTGCATTTCCTGAACATATTTACCCTGAACATAACGTGAACCAATATACTCCTCATATTGGTAATTAGTGTCTCCTCAAATTTAGGAATCCACTCGCATAGTTGGATCCCTTACGTCAAACAAAAATACATACATTCTCAGTAGTATATTCTACCTCTTTTGCTTAAGTCCCCGTTAAGGATGGGACTCCAATACTCACTTTCGAATCATTACATATTCCTTTCTGATCAGTTCTTTCATTGATTATTCTTCATATAAACTATCTGATCTGCTTAATCTCACTTAGTGAATTTCTTCTTCAAAAGAGAGTTTCTTGCTACTATCATATATACTATTTATACAAATCTTTATTAATCACCTGCTATCATCATCACATCATCAACTACTTTTAATCCCTCGAGAAGACCAATTTCTCTCATCCTCATACAGTGATAATGTTCAAATCACTCAAAACTTAATGGAGTAACGAACATACTTGCTATGGCATATGCTTGGCTGGGCATCGTCAAAGTCATGCCATTCTGTCCACAGATTTACTCCTTAAAAATCACCAATTTATATCTTACACAATTGATACCTTGATCTTCATTGATCTGAGACAACAGTTCTCTCTTTATCAACCATACTAACACCCATTTTATTCTAGTTTTTCCAGAATTCACCTTTTTCTCTTGCTATGTCATTTCATAATGAGTCAATTACCATATTGAGTGCATCTACACTTCTCATTTAGTTCTTCATCCTTTTTCTTAATCTCATTCATGCATAAGATCCCATCTTATACGCATTTGTAATTTTTTCCCCATACTACATATCATTTCATTCATCTCATATAAGGTCATTTATGTCTATTTCATTTCCCTTTCTCTATTTCCTCACTTCTATCTCATTTTTCCGATTATCATTGATTTCATCTTCCACATGTATATCCTCAGTCAATGCAAAATTATCGATACATAATCATTATGAAATTCTGACCTCAATTCCACTAATATCTTCTTGTTGCGGATCATAACTCTTGTTGTATTAACCGAACAACCACTTCGGTTCCAATTTCCTCGTCTTAAGATCATAACAAAGTTATGCTTCCATTGCACTCTACTTGTACACTCTAATCTCATCATGTATACTTATATCCTTATATTTCTCAAGCAATCCATGTCAATATATTCGCATCTATATCACTTTCGAAAACATATCACCACAGTACAATATTGCTGTCATGTTCAATAATACCTCCTCCAATACAATTGCATTGAATCATTATCTGTTACGTTTACCCATCCACTATTTCTCCTTTCTAATTATCCGCAATGTTCTTTTTCTCATATCGTGACAGAATATCATCATTTTCTCACTAATTCTATCACCTCAAACTCCTACCAATTGCTTATGCGTGTAACCCATACACATGCGCCCATGCAAGATCATAATGCTGGCGCTCTGATACCACAAATGCTGGATCCCGTTTTTGGAACCCAGCCTCGGAATAAAATACCATCATACTTGAGCGTGGTTCCTTGTAATCTTTTCTTACTCTGATACCAAACATGCTGGGCCCCGTTTCCAGAGCCCAACTCTAAAACGGATACCCTATGACATGATTTCACTCCGATGAAGTTTCCTTAACCTTCATCGATTCATCTTCTTACTCTGACACCAAACATGATGACCATTGAACCATAAGCGTTGGCGTAAACCAAAGAAATCGTGAAGCTTAAAGTCTCATACCATTTCTATGTTCCTTTTTCTATAATACATCTCATTTCTATATATATGTATAACAACAATTCACTATCAAAATATTCATATCAAGTCCATAACTTCCTCAAGTATACCGAATTTCCGCTCAACCTGATCTATATACGCAATGCATACTTCCACTCAACATCATCCATACATAATGCATTAACATCAAAAGAATAAAATTTTACAAGCTCTAATAGCATTCCAAGCCACAATACAATATCAATATCGAAATCCGAATATACAAAATACACAACTCCCAAAATTTTCAACAACAATTTAGCTTAAAAGCAATACAATATGTACACATACAAATAAAAACCTTCACTTCCCTTCACCCGATCTTCTTCTCATCACCTGTGAATGGGAATGAAGGGGGGGGGCTTATAGCTCGTGGGTAACATGCTTATAACAAAGAATAAGCAAAACCATTGAAGTGTTCATTTGTCATATAAAAATCATAATGAAGTCATAAAATGCTTGTTCCCAAATTCTCAGTCAAATTCAAAATTTGAATTCAAAACTCGTAGTTAAAATGTCGTCACACCAACACAGCATATCCATTTAACCATCAATACAAAACACTCAATTTATGCAACATACTTGACCATTCAACGATGCAATGCACAAACAAATGGCTCGAGGGTTCCATGGAAACAGAAGGGAGAAACCGAAGTTTACACCCTGAACAGAATGAGTCCATTTTCAGAGCCCATATGTCGCAAGTGGGCAGCCGGGAGAAGGCTCTTGTCTAAGTGCACGTGACGAACAGAATGGTTCCACTCTCGCTTAAACAGAAGCACATAATCATGCTCAAATCATTTTCAAATGCTTTCATGCTTTTCATGCTCTTTTCTTTCTTTTTCGAAGATACAAAATGCCATGAATTTTTCAAGGCATAACATAAAACGTTTCAATGCATTCCCATCTTTATTTTAAAATTCATCATCAAAGTTCATATATTGAAACATGTAGCAATTTTTTAAATCATTCAAAAGAAACAAAAACAATATTTATGAAGTAATTGAAATCATTCTTAATTTGGAAGAAAATTTTATTGGCTCATTTCTAAATTATAAATATGAAACCCACCTGAATTCCTTGCTTGGATAAATGCTTAAAAGATGCCTCTCCTCTTGCCTATCAAATACAAAATTCCCATTCAATAGGAATACAATTTAAGGAACCATAAATTGCATATTCACTGAGATAAATTCTAAACAAACTCAAACTCTTCCAAAAGTCCAAACGTTCAGGTCAATTTTCCATGATCACTATGATCATGTAAATGACAAAATCTGGTAATATTCTCTTCTAGAAAAATGTTCCCCATTGTCTTAAGTTTCTAATGACTCCAAAATCATTCAATTTTTTTTGAAATCCGAAAATTATACTCCAAACATATTGGGACTATCCTTATGTTGAAACAAGAATTTATACTCAACTTCCATCCAAACTTTGAGATCTTTAAAGACTGATTCAAAACTTCCTTTTTTCATAAAACTTGTAGACCTTTGTCTCTATTTTAAATCGAATTAAAAATCACTTCATTTGGATATCTACATCAAAAGTTATGTCCAAAATACCAAAATATGTATGTACAGGAAAAACAGAAGCTCGCCACGGCGAGGGCACTCGCACATGCCGCGTCGTGGGGGCTCATAAGCCATGACGTATGGTATTTGTAATGCGCCATGACGTGGACGCTTCAAGGCTTGCCATGACTTGCAAGACCAGAAACCTTCCGAACACTTATTTTTCGACATTTTTCATCTTCATACTTCCCATATTTCGCAAATAACTCATCTTAACCCTAAATCATCATTCCTACTTCATTTCTAAACTCATTTCAATACAAAAAATCATTCACAAACACAACAAAATCATTAACCCTAGAACATCGTTCATCAATATCATCCTACCCACATTCAACCCCATTTTTCACTTCTAACGATCACTAAACATGATTCATTCAACAAATCAAGAAGGGTTGAGTCTTGTACTTACTTGTGGATGGTTCACATTCTTCAAAATCTTCTAAATTTCCAAAACCTTAATTTTCCTCTTCTTCTTCTCTCTTCCACGATTTCTTCTTCCATTAAAAAAAAACAACTCTTTCTTCTTCTTTTTATACCCTTAATAAGTGTGCAATGTCCATTTTGCCCTTTCATTTAAGCCTTAAGTCTTATAACCTTAAGTGTCATGCCCAATTTGCCCTTATACATTCTTATCACTTTTAATACAACGAAACCATATAATAATTCTACTAACATTTACATAACAAGTAGCTCCAAAACTTTATCCATCAAACCTCATAATTTATTTAGATCATGCTTTATTTAACAAGAAAAATTCGAGGGCCAACAATTTTTTTATTAAAGTTATAAATTTAATTTTTGTAGAATTAAATATTTAAAATTTAAATTCCTATAAGAATATTCAACAAAATACTAAGATATATAATATTCATATTCTTATATTTTTTAAAGTCATGTCCTTATAAGTTATTTTATATATAAAAAACTAATACTAAACATCTAATTTTACCAAACACTTCTAACAAACAGCTAATGCAATCCGTTGGTCAAATCAGCTGATAGAATCAATTATCAGCTATCAGCTATCAGCTAATGCAATCAACTATTTTCCAAACAGGGCCTATGTGCCTGTTTGGTTCAACTTTTGGAGGCTAAAAAAAACTTTTTTCACCCAAAAACTATTTTATAGAAAAAAGGGTGTTTAACTGTAAACTTTAAAAGTATTTTTAAAATAGAAATTGGCTTTTGTAGAAGCTAAAATACAACTTTTTCAAAAGCTCAAATTTGGAACTTTTCAGAAAAGCCTCCTATTTTAGCTATTTCGGTTAGACATTTTTGCATCATTTATGTATATATCGAAAGTTAAAAAGTGAATGTTCTATTCTTTGATTTTGTTCTGTTTATAAAAAAACTCATCTTCTTAAAGACATAGCAAAAACTCATCTTCTTAAGACATCAAACGGATCAACTCACAGGTATGTTTTTTCTGGTATGATTTTTTTGGCATTTCTTGAATATTATTTCTTGTTCTTTTTCCTCCTCCTCACTTTTTTGTCCCCTCCATTCACGATGACTTTGTGTGAGTGCGTCAGCTGATGGTGTTTTATATTGTGTTGGTTGATGGTGTGTATACGTCGGTTGAGTGTCAGAGGATGCAGGGATGGTGTATATTAGGGATTGTTAGGGAAACACAGACGTGGTTTGCATTAAACGTGCTTCCGTTAAGCTTTAAATGAATGTCTGTGTTTCACGCTCACCCACCATCGATACCATGTCTGGATCCATTCCCTCACTCTGCATCACATGGAAAAATTCAATTGCTTCCATGAACATGCTTTCTTGTACCAAAGGTCTGAGCTATTGGATCGCGTATGGCCTGAGTATTCACAATACACTGCAGAAAAGACCATACAGTAACATGAAATATAATCGAAAATACTTAGGATGTACGAAAATACCTTTATCCCGTGGGTGGGTTGATTTTTTTCGGATTCCAAGACACTGCAATATGCAAATGCCCTCTACCAGTATCTACACGAGTATGCACGATCCGGGCTGCGGCTATGGTGTACTAGCACGTCCTGAAACTCTTCCCAAACGTCGCACAATTTTCCTCTCATATGGTGGCTAGGGTTTCGTGTGACAATGGTGTCTTCTCTCTAATGAGACTTAAGTTTCTCTATTTATAGAGAAACCTTAATCCCATTGAAGCCCAATAAGTTTCGGCCCATATATCTCATATAATAAAAGCCCGACAACTTAATTCAATCTAGCCCAATAAATATATCTACATATATTTATTCAATACCTAATAAATTAGGCTCAAGAGAATAAGCCCAAATCACATCACTCTTTGTGTGCGACCATGTAGGTTCATTTGATGTTGGCAATGGGCTTGATCACACTTCAAGGCCCACAAGTCATAAGCGGCCTCTAGCAAGACATTATAACTGCCCAAATCAAATGAGGATCGATAATCCGATTTAACCTGTAACCATGGTTATAAGCTCAGTCCTTTTGTAACATGATATCAAGATTAATCACAAGGAATGGTACATGTCAACCTTTGATTAATCATAGTTTCTTGATCCCCAAGTTGACTGATTATAACAAATGAAATTGATGACTCTTCATCAATTCATTTGAGCACGGCCATGCATTTCTTCAGTCACACTTGTCAAGAGGCCCAAATGATATCTCTCTCATTTAAGAGAGGTACAAATCCTATCTACGTCATTCACATCCCTCCGCATGATTCATTTGATGTCCAACATAAGACTACTTGTTATTCGGTTAAAGATACCTTAGTCTAATATCAAAACACCGAATTCCTCATGTAGGGAACCATGATGACTTCAGGTCAAAGGACTAAAGTCAAACCATATTAATAATCACTAATGACATGAAAACATGTAGTATTCTTTATGTGGGTTGGTCCAGTATATGTTCTCTAACATATATCTATGTTTCTGATTTGATATCTCATATCACTAATGACATGAAAACATGTAGTATTCTTTATGTGGGTCGGTCCAGTATATGTTCTCTAACATATATCTATGTTTCTGATTTGATATCTCATATCCATGATAAGTAAAACGTGATCATCAACAAGAACACATACTAGCCTTAATTTATTTTTGTTCCACCAATAATGATCGACCAGGGACAGTCTAGAATAGTCTTATAACGCTTATGGTTTTACTATCAAGTCACATACTTGATGACATAAGTCTAAAACCATTCATGGAATGTAAATCACATTACATAAATGAAATACATTCATATATGAAAGGAATACCTCATAATATATTATTAACAAGTCATAATGTTAATACATGAATCACAACTATCCATTGGCCTAGGGCACACTACTAACACGAGCATGGTGTTCCAAGAGACAAAATCACTTTCAGGCATTTCATTAAAGTATTTCTAAGCTGAATTCAAATCCCCGTTTCTAACAAAACCAGCTATCAATAAATTCCATGTCACTACGGTCTTGTTTGGCATTAAATAAAAAATTTTAAAAGCCATTTGCTTGTTTGCCTAACTTCATATACATGTTTATGAGGGCATTACAAATACTGTCCCAGCATTGTGAACATGCTGAGGTTACATTTTCCAAGGGAAAAATGGCCCATTTATGAACATGTTGAGGCTACTGACAGCATTGTGACCCTATCAAGTCTTACCATGGTGGTTCATATTATCCAGTACATGAAGAGCTTCTGTAGGCAGCCCATTGCGTACATAATTTTACATTGTCGTATTGCATAAGACTAAATTTTTTTCCAAAGCCTTCTTTAGAAAGCTACTTGGCCGTATCAATAGCTCCACATTTCATACAAAGGTCAACAAGTGTGTTAACTACTTGTGTATTAATTTCCACCCCTAAATCATATATATAACCACACACCTTCTCACCCAACTCAAGATCCTGCATAACAACGCAAACGTTCGTCTGCGTTGCATGCGTTTTCCTTAAGCGCATAAGAAGGAGTAGATGTATGTGGAGTAGATGGGAAATTTGAGAGTGAGAGTGAACTAAATCGTCACATCATGAAATAGTGAGAGAGCAGTGAGTAGTGAGAGGAGGAGTGAAAAAGTTTACAGAAGAGTTCTATCTATACGTTAATATTGTCTTTGCTTGTAGTTCTTATCCCATAATTTTACATTCCTATGGATTCGAAAATGATAAGCTAAAGCTGGTAAAAGCTCATGATTATACACCTGAACAAATTCATGAATTGTCCATTTCTCATCTGACCTTCTCTTCACATGCATACTAGCTTTGCAGTCTTCTTTTTGTCTCTTATGTTGCCCTCTTGAATTTTCTAATAATATAATTCTATCAAACTCGTGAGTGAGATGCTAGTCCCTTTAAGTGCACTCAATAATTCAAAATAGGCATGTAAAACTGATTTTAAATAAAGGTTGAAAGTAATACATTATAAGTAATTTATATTTGAGATAGCAACTCCTTATGAAGTGTGTCTCTTTCTTTGCTTCTGTACGCGCATAAACTTCCATAGTCGTTGTTATGATTTTAATGCTGAGGTCATAAAATATTTAATGCTTATTATGCTTTTGTCTATGTCATTTTGGTTATGTTTTTTATATTTTCTTATACTTGTTAAATTCATTGTTATATGCAGTGGGGATTTTGTTTTTGATAGAAAATGTCAATACCAAGTCAAGATATTCAAGGTGGGGATAAATTGAAAAAAAGGGTTAAAGCGGAGTGGAATGATATAACTCTTGAAATTTTAATCAAAAATTTTGTGGAAAAGACATTAGCTAGAAATCGACCAAATGGTCACTTTAACAAGATTGGATGGAAAAATATAGTTTCAAAGTTTGCTTATGAAACTAAGAACTATGAATACAAATAATTTAAGAATAAATGAGTGGATTAAAAAAGGATTGGTAGCTTTGGACAAATTTAGTAGGTAAGGAAACTGGACTAGGATGGGATCCTACTAATCAAACTATTAATGCAAGTGACAAATGGTGGGATAAGAAATTGAAGATAAGCATTTAAGCTTTAGATTTATAATGTTCTAATGTTACTTGATAGTTTAATAACTTAAACAATATTATTGTAGGAAAATCCTAAGACTGTCAAATTTCGAACTAAAGATTTGAAATATATTGAACAACTGAATATTTTATTTAAAGATGTTGCAGCTACATGAGAAGGAGCTTGGGTACCTTCTTCAGGTTTTGTACCAAATGATGCTTATGTGGCATGTAGAGAAAGCCTAGTTGATACTGATCTTGATGATAACCTTTTAGAAGACTTTGCTGTCAATCCAGAAATTGGAAATATTAATAATGAGATTGGTTCATCAACTTCAACTCTAGGAACTTCTACAAAAAGAAAGGGGGAAAAAAGAAAGAAACATGATACTAGAACAGGGGCAACAGAAAGGTTATGTAGACATTTAGACCGTATATGTGATGCCGTAGAGAGTAGAACTTCAATGAGCTCTATTAAAAGAGATGAACCTGGTTATAACATTTCTGAGGTAATGGACATCTTACGAAGTATAAATGAAATAGAAAGGGGAGGTGAACTATTTATGTTAGCTACCAAATTATTTTTGAAGAAAAAAAATAGAGAGATGTTTGTTGAGCTTAAGGATGTTGATCTTCAAATCAAATGGCTTAAGAAAATGAAATGATTGTGATTTTTGTAATAAATTAGACATGTCTTTGGTTACTAATATTGGACTACTTGTAATGTGTTGTATTGGAATTCGCTACTTGTAATGTGTTATATTGGATTTCTATTTGGTTAATTTTGTTGTAATGGATTAAATTGTACTTTATTATTATCGTGTTATGATTATTTCTATATTATCTTGTTATACAATAAGCTTATTATTTATTATATATATATATATTTTGATCAGATGTCATCTTCTGATAATGATTTTGAAAATGATCGTGAATATAATGAAGAGATTGAAGAAGAAATTTTACATATGGTTCAAACTGGAGTTGTAATGACCATAGACCATTATATTAAATATTATATTAAAAAACCATATAGAATATCCCCTCACACTGGATGGATGTTTGTAATGGAGTTGCTTAATGGCCATAAAAATAGATGTCATAAAAAATTTAGAATAGAGAAGGATGTTTTTATCAAATTATGTAAATTGTTGAATGAGTCATATAGATTAAAGAAAGGTACAGAAGTAACAATAGAAAAGACTGTAGCTATGCTTTTGATCACTTTAGGTCATAGACTTTGCAATAAAATGGTTTAAGAAAGATTTCAACATTCTGGTGAAACAATTTCTAGATGGTTTGAAATAGTATTAGAGATTGTTTCACATATATCGATTGATTTTATCAAACCAAAAGATCCAACTTTTAGAGAAATTCCAAACAAAATTAAAAATGATAGATGGTATTGGTCTTATTTTAAAGACTGCATTGGAGCTATTGATGGAACACATATACCAGTTGTAGTTCTAAGGTCTAATAAAATAAAATATATTGGGAGAAAAAGCATTCCTACGCAAAATGTAATGGCTGTATATGATTTTGATATATGCTTCACTTTTGCTTGGGCTGGTTGGGAAGGCACAACATATGATGCTCAAATTTTTATGGAGGCTTTGCATAACGATAAATTACACTTCCCTCATCCACCTAGAGGTTTGTGACGGATAACTTAATATTTTTTTATTTATTCTTAATAATTCAGTGCTTCTTTATTATTATTTTTAATTTGGAATGTAGGATAATATTATTTGGTAGATGCAAGATATCCTTACATGCAAGATTATTTTGGACTATACAAATGTGAGAGATATCATCTTCCTGATTTTCGACGCGCTGATCTTCCAAGAAGAAAGAAAGAAATATTCAGTCATGCACATTCTTCTTTAAGATGCACAATCAAATTCTTCTTTAAGATGCACAATTGAAAGAATATTTGGCGTTTGAAAAAATAGTTAGAAAATTTTACGTCAAATGATCAGTTTTCCTTTTCCAAAACAAGTTAAAATTGTAATTACTTCAATGGCGATTCATAATTTTATAAGGTTAAATGCTCAAAAGGATGAAGAATTTTCTCCTATGATGAAGATGATGAATTACTTCCTACAAATGAAGAAATTAATAAAAATGAAGACGTTAAAGGAAATCATTTAGACGAGCTACAAAATAACGAGATGAATGATGCGAGGGAACATATTGCAAATCTTCTTGTATTACGATCAAATGCATATTTTATTATGTATTTAACTATTTACTCAGCTTGAATATTTATTTTGGGATTATAATAATATTTAACTCTTTTATATATTTTAATATTTATTTTCATATTAATTTTATTTCTTATAAGAAAATGAGACATCTCTTTAAATAATTCCTACAAGATGGTTATCCAAAATTTCTGTAAGATGGTTATCTAAGAAATATGTAACCATAAATATAATATATTGTACTTTACATATTGTTTAGTATACTTTAAATATTATTTATATGCATAAATAATTTTATTACAAAATAAAATATAGTTAAAATTAATAAAAGTGCTTTTTATTTTTATATTGCCTAACAGTCTACTGTATGAAGTTCTTTTAAAAAAATTTATTTTTTTTAGTTGACAGCAAAACAGTCAATCGAATTTTTAGAAAAGCTCGTCTCAGAAAAGTTCTACGGACAAAAACTCTACTGATATAAACCCATCCAAACAACACTATATCAGTAGAATGCTTCTTCCTCAACAACAACATTTAGAAGGTTGGCATTGATTGCAGCTAAAAACACAAGATCCAAAACATTAAATAGGCAAAGATCAGCACGAAGAGATAGGAAAAGGGATTGAAGATCATACTGTAGACATTAAATTGTTCTGCAGCTCCAAATAAACACTTACCTCTTAACAACCTTCTACTACGGTGATGTAGTTATGACTGGACAAAAAGAAATTAGAAAAATATGTCAGAAGCCTCGGAACCAAAGCATACACCTCAAACCAATCATCATATATACAGTCAAAAACACAAACCGCAGTCATAATTCGGTTGGCAAAGCTATAATTGAATCTTAATTCCTTGACATACATCAATGATTGCTCAATTGCATGCAGTGTTGGTTGGCAAGTGGAGTGTTAGTAACAAATTGCCTGATACAACCAGGAACCAACTTTCCTTACTGATTCTAGGTGAAAGATCAAATAGGAAGTTATATGTACTACCCAAGAATGGGAATGTAGAGGGTAGCTCGTGTATTTTGGAGGCTTTAACATCAACAGTCGTCTGATCATTCCTATGCTATATGCAGATCCTGAGGATGACTTCACTGTGATTATTAATGATTGGCACAGAGCCACAACACTCTTAGGAAGTTCCTTGACAGTGGACGATCCATTGGCAGAACTGAAGGTGTTCTGATCAATGGAAAAGTGGTCAAGGGTGAGGGTAAAGATGATCCTCTCTTCACCATGTTCCAAAAAATGTTTCATTCCCATATGTGTTTATATGTGAAAAAAATTTATTGTCATGTGTTATATATTCAAGAAAAAGAGTTAGTAGCCACTTGTTATCTATATATAGATTTTGTGTGTGTGTGGCTATGTGTGTATATACATGGGAAGAAATTTTTCGGCCATATGTGTTTATACAAAGGAAAAAAAAGGTTCAATGGTTAGTTATATATTTATAGGAAATTTTTTAGGCATATGTATATTTGTATAAGTTTGGTAGACATGTGTGAATATATATAAGAAAAAGTTTTATATAAAGGAAAAACAAGGTTTGGTGATCATATATGTATATTTATTGGAAAAAATTTTGTTAACATGTGTGTAATGATCCAACCAAAAATCACACTTAAAAAATTTAACGTACAGTTGATGTTCCATCAAAGTTTGTAAAACCATTCTTAGATGTACCATATGTTCTTCTTCACTCTTAGAATATTCTTAGATGTACCATATGTTCTTCTTCACTCTTAGAATATACTAAGATGTTATCGATGAATACAATGAGAGTCATGTCCATAAAAGATTTAAACATCCTATTCATCAAATCTATAAAGGTTGTAGGAGCATTAGTCAACTTGAAGGACATCATTAAAAAATTCATAAAGACTACCTAGAACGAAAAACATTTTTTGGAACATCTTATCCTCTAGTCCTTAATTAATGATAGCTAGATCTCAAATCAATCTTAGAGAAACATCTAGCCCCTTGAATTTTGTCAAAAAATCATCGATTCTTGGAAGTGGACATTTATTCTTTATCGTTACTTTATTCAATTTCATGTAATCAATACAGAGTCAGAGGCTACCATCTTTCTTTTTTTTTTACAAATAATACTGGTGCATCCCATGAAGAAATACTAGGTCTAATAAATCCCCTATCTAACAATTCTTGTAATTGCTCCTTAAACTTTGTGAGAGCCATCTTATAAGGTGGAATCGAGATAGGAGTTGTACTCAACACTATATCAATGTAGAATTCAATCTCCCTCTCTGGTGGTAAACCTGGTAACTCTTCAGGAAACAAGTCAGGAAATTCACATACAGTTGGGACATCATCAATTGAACCTTTCTTTGTTAAAGTATCCCTTACTAAGGCCACATACCCTTGACAATCTCATTGAAGCATGTATTTAGTAGTAATGCCAGATATAAGGTTTTGAGGAGGTTTCCTTTTATCACCTCTAAACTAGAATTCAACAGCATCAGGAATCCTAAAAACCACTAACTTCTCCCGACAATCCAAGGTAGCAAAGAGTTGTGACAGCCAATTCATACCCAAAATCACATCAAAATCTATCACATCCAACAATACTAAATTAGCCACTAATTCACTACTCCTATTCAACATCAGACTATAAGGAAAAATAATATTGTTATTCAAGGATTCATCCAAAGGGATAGCTGCTGATGAATAAGTGCATGATTTGGTTGCTTGCTAACCAATCCTTAAAATAAAAATAAGAGATATAAAAGAATGGGTAGCACCTGGGTCAAATAAAATTCTAAATCAATATGACAAATTGATACAGTACCTGTTACAACTACACTAAAGGTTTGAGCATTTTTTGGGGTGAGGGTGAACACCCGAGTTTGTCCTCCTCCTGACTACTAAGAGGTCGATGCTTGCTCAAAACCTCTAGTACTAGACCTAACCTTAGGTTAAAATCTACCCCTAAACCTATCTTCTGATCTATAGCCCTGTTGACCTACAATCTGAGATACACTCCAGTATTGCACCTGATATTGAGGCTGAACCTGATGTACTGGCTGTACCATACTAGTAGAGGAACCTTGAAAAAATTATCTTTGAAACCCAAAATTAGGGTCTCTTGTAAAATGCCCAATTTGACCATATTGAAAGCAAACACCTAGAGGAATATGACAAGGTCCTAGATGGACTCTACCACAACTCTCATAATTAGTGCTTTCAGAGTGAGAACTACTATATCCAGAGCTCTACCTACTGTAACTGCTACCCGCTCTAGGTCCAAATCAAATTGATCTTGCTAGATTCTTACAACCATATCTATTCTTCTTAAGCCCATGTAGGTCATAACCTTGTCGAGATTGTTTATGTTGCTCTCCATTTACAACTATCTATAGCATCAGTAATGACGAACTATATATTTCAACCCTAATACCACTAGGCTGGTAAGGATCAAGAATGGTGTCCTACATTGATGTGTCGTCACTCCATCTCTCTAGCCTATTTTATGTTACCCTCCAAAGTTTGACCCTCTGAACGAAGTCCTACATATGTAGGACCCAAACCGGTAATGTCAAGTCCTACTATCCATCTTTGATTAGTCATATCCTTTGTTTTTGTCATCAGTCAATAAAAGTCGACGGTATTGGTATACTCCTCAACCCACTTTTCACCTCTCCTAAGGTGTAAAAATTGCCACCTATAAGCATCTTTCTATGGTGGTGGACAAAATCATCTAATGAATCTGTATTTAAAATCCTTTCAAGACGAGGTACCCATAATTCACCGAATAACGTGGATAAACTAATTTAATGCAAGCTCTTGAACTGATAACTAAAGAATGTGAATTTGTATATGCCATTCTAGTCTGAGACTCGATGCCGTTGAGAAATTCGTAACAGTACTATGAAAGAATGGAAGTAAAGGCAACAATTTAAAACAAACATGATCCTAATGCCGTAATAGTTTAAAGAGAAATTTAACTCAATTCTGATCAACCTAGCAACTCAAATTTAAACAAAGGCTCTGATACCAACTTTATCATGGCCCTAACATTGGACCATGACCGACATTAAAGGAGCAGTAAACTCAAGATTTTCTGGACCCTTAGTTAGCCTAAAATGCCATTAAATCTCTGTATCCATAATAAAGATGAGATTTTAAAATGATCAAATGCATACTTTTAACAATTAATAACAGTATCCAATCCACATTGTGCTACAACATTGAGGTAGTTAATACAAGAGAAATTTAACACATACAAGAATAATGCGGCTCTAAAGTCAAAGGTCACTAACAAATTTACATCGAATCGTAAAAGAAGATCCACGAAGTACCGCAGAAGAAAAAGAAAACCAACGAAGTACCCTGTTACAAGAGATCTGAAAGGAAGATCCAGAAAAATGGTTGAGGGGACTTAGACCTTGCTGAGTGAAATAATATTATGGTTATATTATGCACTCCTAAGGATTTTGAATGATGTGTGTGTGTGTATGTCACATCCATAAATGTAAATTCACAACATAATGATTTTTTTTATAAACATGTATGCAATTCCCATATCAATATCATGTTATATAATCATCACAATCACCAATCATAAATAATAGTGGAGGACTGGTGAAGAACCCTATTACATGCCCCTTTACCCATATAATATAACCATAGGGGCTCTCTTGTTCCACACGAGTCACTTTGTCTAAACATAATGAATTGTTGTCTGAGAGCCACATTCAATAGAACTGCCACAGCCTCACTAGGATATGATTGTCATCTAAGAGCAACCTCGACGGAACTGCCACAATCACTCCACTATATCATGAACCATATACCAGTTGGCTTCTATGAGCAATTTAGATTAAACGGCCCCAACCATGTCATACCTCAATCAATAGATCCATCAATTGATCAACTACTAACTAAAATCCATACCTGACCAACTAACTCACTATGTGCGCAACTTGGTGACACCGATGTAGCTCATACTATAAGAATCTTCCATATCATCACATATCAAGATAAACATAATATCACACAACAAAAATATGTGTACATACGCTAATCCATATGTACGAGTATCATGTGTGCATATGATAATGATGGGGATTTTCATGATGAATATGAGAATGAATTCTAATGTATGCTCATAACTATAAATATTAACTCATAGATAGATTGCGCTCCTTCACACCTAACTTGGTATCTTGAAGTGGAGAGTTTTGCTCCCGATTGATCTATAGAAAGAAAATAGGGAGGATCATTAGGATGTAAAATCTCAATTAATTTTAGATTCCCTTGAGAATAAGACTATGACTCATTATTTATTCCAAGGAGTTTTATTTTCTATTTAAAAATGGTGATATCACATTTTATGAGGATCCTACAAAAAATTCAGAAAAATTTCTCCTATAAAATGGGCATTTCCTTTCTAAAAGAAGGGTCATTGCTATAATGAAAATACACTTTTATATATACCAGTAACTACAACTCAAATTGAGCCTCCAAACTATATGTCTATGCTCAATTGAATTCATATTTACATCGCAAAATCCATAATAAATCTAATTTATAATTTAGGTATACCAATTTCTAACCTAAACAACCTTATTTATACTTAATACATCCAGATGGTCTCAATTCTAATCAACAACGACTCAATTTAATCTATTTCATGCATTTCGACAAGAACAAAACCCTTTCCAAATTTTTATCTCACAAAATATCAAGAATTTCAATGTCTTTTTTTTTATGAAAATTGATCCTTATAATATTTGAAAAATTTTAAAATTATTTCTACCTATTTCTGGGCTAGTCAGAAAATTGCCACATTGTTGCAGCGTGAGGATTGCCGCCTAAGAGGCGGTGATCTTCATCACCCACCCAGTAATGATGATCTCACCTCCAGGGATCTAATGGCACTAGTCTTACATTACTCCCCTTGGTTTGTGAGAAGGTTTGAAGCTTAAAGGTAACCCATTTTTGTTCATCGGTAAAATGGGTAAATTAGTGTTAGGTCCTCCTCCATTCCTATGTTTTTAGGGATGTTAGACACGATGGCGTCATTAGTTTCACCCCAAAATGACTAAAAATAAAAGACCAGTGACTTATTTAACTTGACTGAAGTTTCTAATCGTGCTTCCTCCAAATTTTGGTTGTTTTTGATGAAATAAGTTTAGGAGTTAATAGAGCATCCTGAGAGCTTTCCTAGAGTCCTAGATTGCCAAAAATGGTGGTTGGATGGTGAAGGTACAAGTGTCGAAATTTGGGAGTAAATAGTAACCAATTTTTTTTTCTATATATATACACACATGGCCAAAAAAATTTGTTAGCCATGTCTATATATTTATAGGAAAAAAATTTAAGGGCTTATGTGTGTATTTACATAGGAAAAAATTTAGTGGCTATTTGTGTATCTATATATATAGGAAAAAGTTTGATAGCTAGATGTGTACATATATACATGGGAAAAAATTTCAGTGTCTATAATTATATATATATATATAGGAAAAAAGTTTGATGATCCATACATTGTGTTTTCCATCAAACACCTCCTAAGAGATTTTTTAAATGCTTTTCCTTTCGTACACCAAACCTACTTTGCCATTTGTGTCCTCTACCCCAAGGAAAAAAAACTGGAAGCTGGTCATTGTACTCAGCGAAGTACGGAAATTGTGTAGAGTTTAGGGCTTGAAGATTTTGGAGTTTTAGCAGGTAAGTAGTGAATAAATCCTTTAGAGTTGGGAGATTTATGGAATAAATTTGATAAGTTACTATCATCTGTATGGAAAATGACATTTACATGGTTGTCCATAAATACTGTGTTGTTGGGGATGAAAAATTTGGTTATAGTGTTAATTTAGTGTTTTGAAAGGGCATTGGCGATTAGGTGTTGTAGAATATTAAAAGTTTGAAAATCAGGAAAATATTCACTGAATATGTTTCAATCTTTTATCCATAACATTTTCGCTAGTTGACCAAACGAGATAATTCTTAAATTCGATTAACCTAAAGATATATGGCTATATTTCGTATGAAGACATCGAATTTCAATTCTATCTTTAAGTCTCAAAATTTGTCATGAAGTGAGAATTGGGGGCAGTACATTGGAAGATGAATGTAATATTTGTGTTCTAACTTCAGGAGAAAATCTGGATTCATTTAGACATATTTTGAGAAAATTATCTTTTGGAAGTTGTAGATGATCTTTCTAGCTTTCCAACGGTATAAAGTTTGTAAAATTTGGATATCGGAGTTGAGAGATACAAGCATTACAAGTTGTAATGTTGCATCATCTTAGTTATTGTTCAAAGTAAGACGATAAAAACTAAGACGAAGTTATTGTTCAAAGTAAGACGATAGAAAGTAAGACGAAGTTACTGTTCAAAGTAAGACGATAGAAAGTAAGACGAAGTTACTGTTCAAAGTAAGACAAAGTTACCATTCAGAGTAAGATGATAGAAACTAAAATGAGGTTACTGTACAAAGTAAGATGAAGTTACTGTACAAAGTGAGACAAAGTTATTGTACAAAGTAAGACGAAGCAAAGTAAGACGATTGAGGTCATGAACATAGTTGTTTCTTTCGGTCATGACATCCTCTCTAGACATCCAAATGACTTGATTCTTGAACCATTGGACTTGTATGACATTGATCTCCATCTTTACCAAAAACCATAGCCCTCTTAATCTAATTGAGCAAGATTGACGGAAAAAGTGGAACGGGTACATTGAGTGTACCCTTAAATTGTTAGACCCCGAATTTTTTTTAATGATTTTATTAAGCATAAAGTTTGATAATTGTGTGATTATGCCTTAGTTTGACTAAATTAGGAATAATAGTGGATAATTGAGGTGTATTTGCGTTTAATGTGGTTAAAATGAGAATTAGAGGATATAGTTATGTGAGGGCATTTTGGGAAGTTCATTTAAGTTGGAATGGATTTAGGCTTAGTAGGAGGGGTATTTTGTTCTTTGAACACCTTAGGTTTTAAAGAAAGATTTAGAAGAAAGAGAAAAGAAAGAGAAAGAAAGAGGAAAAAGAATAGAAGAAGAAAAGAAGAGAAACAGTAGCGTCGACGGTGAGAAGAAGAGAAGAGTAGAGAGGTTGTGCGATCCTTGAGATTTCCGACAGTTTCGAATCATTTCTGGGTAAGTCTCGTTTTGTTTAAGCTTGTTTTAGTTGGATTAAACCCTAAGATGACTTAAATATGTGAGAATCGAAGGTTTTAGGGTTTTAGGGCATAAATGTAGAGATTTCCTTGGGTTGATGTGTTTGTGTTAGATTTGAAGCTTAGAATGGGTTAGAACTGTAGTAGAAGTCTTGATCTATGCCTTAGACGTGTTGCATTTGAGTTTGGAACAGATTGGAGTTAGAAAATCTGGGATTTTTTTGGGTTCAGGAATGTTTCCCTAATCCGCACGTCGCGACGTGCTCAAGAGCACGCCACAAGGCGTCTTAATTCTCCAGGCACGTGCGCAGTACGTATGGTGCACGTCGCGGCGTCTTGGGAGGTGTCTTGCACAAGACTCACATCGCGTCTTGGCCATGACGTGTTCGGGTGACTCATTGCTAAGGCTTGGCCTTCGTCACAAGCGGCATACCGCGAAGTAACGCTTTGCCATGGCGAGCCCCATTTTGTCCGAAAATGAAATTTTTAGTATTTTAGGCATATCTTGGGCTTCAGATGTCCGATTAAGGTGATTTTGAATTCGTTATGAACTAGAGAAAAAGGACTACGAGTTGTATGAAGAAGGGAAGTTCGGAAATTTTTTCCGAAGAATTCAGGATTTTAGTTGGAAGTCGGATGGAGACCTTTACTGCTTTATTTTGCTTGTCAAGCTTTATGGCATATTTTCTATGGATATTGATTAAATGAGAACTTGGTTTATTATAGGGAACCAAGCTGATTTGACCCAATCGGAAGAGGAAGAACAACAGTGAGTCTGATACTCAAGCGATACTAGGTGGGTAATATGTTTATGGTTATTGTGTGTATGGGCAAATTGCCTTGTGTGTGCTTATTTGCTTGCATAATATGATCTTATTGGTATCGAATTATATGAGCAATATGCATTTTGATTATAATTATGCATAGATTGATAAGCCTTATGGAAATGGACAAGAATGAGAATTTAGAAAACTGTGAAAAATACTTTGAGCATGAATCGAATGGATTATGTGATATGTTTGGATTAGAGAGTTACAGATGGAGTCACGTGCACGTTGACATAAAGCCTTCTCCCGGCTGCCCGCTTGAGGCCACGAGATCCTTGAGAAATCGGACTCGGATAGTTTACGGATTTAACTTCGATTTATCCGGATCATTTACGGAACTCTCAAGCCAATTGTTTGTGCATACACGATCGATTGTTGAGCATGATACATGCTAAATTGTTATATTGTGAAATCATATGACATGAGTTGTGGTGCGATGATTGTATAGTGACGGATTTGATGATTTGTTATATGCTTGTATAAGTATATATGCTTGATTGTGTGGCTCGTTGCCAATAGCTATAAACGTATATGCCACTGAGCTTCGCAGCTCACCCCATTACTCTCCCCTCCTTAGGTGCAGATCGAGACGATTGTCGACCTTGTAAGGCATCGGAAACTTCAAGCTAGTTAGGAGCATTGTCTTAAGTTAGTACTTTGGTTAGCCCGCCAGCATTTCATCATGGAGCATACTTTTGTATTTTTGGGATTTACTTTCATTTTGTATTGTGCTACATTTTGAGACTACTTGATGAATTTCTTCGAATGAGAATGATAGATGATTTATGCAATTGGAATGATGAATGTATGTTTAGAATGCATGTGTAGAATGTATGCATATGTATGAGTATATGTATGTTTGTATGATTTGAAATATGGTTATGTATGGATGTTGGGATCGGGTCCGACGTTTTGGGGGAGCCCGTCGTCGGCGCGACCCGAGGGGCCGCCTCGGGGATCGGGGATACGGGGCCCGGGCCCAACATGTTTGGTATCAGAGCGCCTAGGTTTAGTGTCCTTGGCTTAGAATGCATATAGGATGACTTGTTTGATCTATGATTAATTGTTGCATTGATTACGTTACATGCATATCATGCATACATGTAGATTGCCATATAGCTAATCCTTAGTGTTTCCAATTGAAGGAGTACGATGCCACCTTGTAGAAGGACACGAGGAGTTATGCAAGGATCTGCCGCACCTGATTCTCCGACTAGGGAGGAGAGGACTGGTGAGTCCGTAGCCCCAGGGAATGCTGAGGCTTTTGTAGGGCTAGGTAGTGAGCCCGTTCCTTCGCCGACTCAGGAGTCGCCAGTTATGCAGGAGCAAGTGCCTTTGTTGGGACCCGATCTCGAAATCAGATCCCAACCGAAAAAGTAGAATCATAAGCGAAAACAAATAGAAACTTCCGAAAACGAAAAGCGGAAGCACAAAGAACGGTAGCGAAAGAACAGATGCAGTTTTTGACATCCGAGAACTCAAACTCTCAACGAAAACAACAGGGTCGCGTTGCAGACCTTAGACTAAAACAAATCCAAATTCCGGTATAATTTTTTTTTCAATCTTTCTTTTTCATTTCCTTAATCAACCTTATACAATCAAAACAAACTAATTCATCCTCGTGCCAATCTCACATCATCATCTTATACAAACATACACATCCCAAAATTTTATCCATATACCAAAATTCTTATCTCATTTATAATAAAACCTATTCTACTTCTTACTTTTCCATAACCCGATTTTTATCGAAAATCGGGCAGCATAACGACTGTATTTTGTACAGCCCAAAAATCTGCAAAAGAAATTACACACTTCTATAATTTCCAAACATAACTCAGAATCATCGGACCTCCCGTCCGGAATCCAAAACACCAGCAGAACACACATCTATACCTAACACTTCCATAATTCGCAATCCAATTCATCAATCAATCCGAACACAATCCAATCATAAGTATAAACTTTTACTATTCATAAACAAATCCATTCATATTCAACTCAATACAAATTACAATTCCATAATTGACTTCAATTCCATGATCATACACAAACTCAAATCCATTCTCAATTTCAGCATTTGTTTACAATCCGAAAAGAATACACTAACATCAAACTTTACACATAAATACAAAACATGCAAAAATCGAACTGAAGTCATGATTGTCTTCCATCCGATCTCCTGCTCGAAAACCTGGAGATGGGGATGAAAGGGGGGGTGAGTTTTCGCTCCGTGGATAACATATTTATACTCGAAAATAAGCAAAAATCATTTAAAAAAAATGTTTATCATTTATAAACATTTCTCAGTAGCAAGAATTTCAAAACTTAGTTCTTTGGCCTTTCCATTTATTCAAAATGTTCTTAATCAATTTCCAAAATTCTCACGATTTCAAAACTCATTTCTCAAAATCTCACCATTGTTCTTCCAAATCATGCACAATTTCAAAAACATGAATGCATCACAAACATAAACAAAATAAAACACATAGCACATCAAATGGTTTGGGTCGGTCCTAACAGAACGTACTACACATTCCCGCATAGCGGTTCTGTGCAGCCGTGAACGAAGGGGAGTCCGAAATCGAAACTCCTAAGCCACTTGCGGGCAGCCGGGAGAAGGCTATCAGAGGGAGACAATACACTGACTCATACGGAGGGGACCTAACCAAACCCACATAATACACATAATCGAAAACGAAAATTCGGATTGCCCGAAGACACATTTCGAAATCTTTTCAAATTGTGTCTAACTAGATACACTTACATTCACAACTACACATAATTTCACGTAGCAATTACATAACACATTCTCAAGCGTTCAAGAATGCACAATTTCCAAGACATTTAAACAAAATGCCATTCTCAGGTTAGAATCTCACACATTTAAACACAAGGAATGCAAGCATCATAGTAATTCCTTAAAATCATAAATCAAACAAATTTTTTTAAATCATTACAAAATCATCGAATTTCATAATGTTTTTTTTTCATTTTAAAACTCGTAACATTTTCCAAAACATTCGGAAACAATTAAAATTCAATACTTTCCAACTTTTTCAATCAATTTCCCAAAGCGGTTGAAAACAAGAATTTGAACCTTTGTATCATTTTTCATAATTTCATAAATTTCCTTAATTTATCAAACATTCATAACTTGCAACAAAGATTAAAAAAACATTCAAAATCAAGCATTTCATTCTCAACCATTTACATAATCACTACTTTATAACGAATTCAGAATAGTCAAAAAAATCATAACCTTTCTTTATAACACTCATAAAATATTCAGAAATCAGATTTGTTTTTCAAACATTTTCAACAATATTCGAAAATTCTAAATTTTCAAACCTTTTCGTAACCAACATTTGAAATCACTTACAACACAAAGAATTACTCAACAAAGAATGCAAATCTTTTTAGAAGTAATCCATTTATCAAAACCATCAAAACATGTAATTTAACAATTACTTTACTTTATCAAAACATTCAAAATAAAGGAAGATTTTCAATTGACTCATTTTCTTTAAATTGTCCAAACAAAACAATTTTGTAAGTAATTCAAACATAAGGATAATAATTCCTTAATAAATTTTCGAAATCCCTTCTTTTTTTTTGATTTTCAAAACCATAATTTCCTTTGAAATCTCAATTTCCTTTGAAATCTCAAAGATCATAAAATAACACTTTCTCAATTAAATTTTCAAATCAATAAATGTAACACTTTTTTTCATAATTTATCAATTATTTCATAACTAAAGAAAATTTTGGAAATTTTAGCAATTTTATCAAATTATCCAATACGATTTTTATAATTTATGTAATCATTTCTAAAAACATCAAATTACACATATTGTATCATCTTCTTGGTTTTTCAAACGTAAACCATAATTTTTCCAAACATTTTTCATTCTTGATTTCTCAAAACTTCATACAAAACTTATAATTCAAAGTATAAATACATCACCCACCTCAATTCCATGCTAGAATCTCGATCCATACTTCAATTTCTCCAAAGCTTCCTTCTTTCATCCAAATAAAATTTCCTCTCTCTCTCTACCAATTTCGGATTTGTGGACTCCATTAGAGAGCTTTTAAGCTTTTGCCACCCTTTTCCCTTGAAAAGCATCAAAACCCCTTAAGAATGAAGTAGAAAAGTTGAAGCTTTCATCTTCTTTCTTCTCCTCCATCATGACCGAAGTTGCTTCTCTCTTCTCCTCTCTCCCTTCTTTCATTTTTCTCCATTTATTCATAAGTGTCGTGGGTCTCTCCTTACGAAAACGACAGCCCACTAAAATCCCTTTAATGAAGGATAAAAAGACCCCCATGTCCCTCCTTATTAGCCTTCTTATCCATCTCTTTAAGTGATGTTCCAAATCTGCCCCTGCACATTTCATCTTAAAAACAACCATCTTGCTTTCAAATTTGGGACAGGTAAATGACATAATTTGGCAAAACTTTCTTCTTGAAAAATGTTCCTCGATGTCTTACATTTCCAACGCCACCAAAAACGCTCAAATCGGTTCAGAAACGAAGAAGTTATGGCCAAAATACGCGTTCAGCTCATTATAATACGAGACTGAACAATAACATAACTTCAGTCAAAAACTTAACAATCTTAGGCATGAAAATAAATTTCGATCCCTTCACAAGAGTTATAGCCCTATATCTTAATTTTATTTTCCCTCAAGAATCAACTCAATCGGAGTTGTACAGCTCCCGAAATTCGCAAAATACCGAACCATGTTCAGAAAATTATCCAACTTATAACCTATAACCAAATCTTCCACTTTGATTAAATCAATCTCTTTCCATTTAATCTCCTAAAAATTATAATTCTTCAAGAAAATGAAATTAATTATCTTAGGAATCCAACGCTTCTTGAATCAAATCAATCGGATGTCGGACGAAGGAATTATAAGCAAAAGATTACGAAAGGGATCGGATAAAGAAACAAAGTAACGGAACTTCAAAACCGAAATTTTCAAAAATCATATCTCTCGATCCCGAACTCGGAATTTGACATATTTAGTATCAATAAAAGTATCAAAGGAAGCTCTACAACTTCCCTGAAGAACTCAAAATCAAACTAGGTCTCAAAAGATGTCAAAACCTCAATCAAAGATTCTGTCCCAAAACAACTTTTCCTAAATGACTTCCCATTTTTAATCGCTCATAACTCCTAGCCCCGATATCGAAAAATTGCAAGCTTTATATCAATGAAAAGATAAAAATATCATCTAAAACTTTCATGAAGACCACTTACTCTAATTCAAACTAAATCCATACGACAAGTGGTCTCGAAGCATAGAACACAGAAATCTATACTTAATAGCATTTTCAAAACAAAGCATATCTTCAGAAATTCATATCTCTCAATCCTGACATCGAAAAATAGCAAACTTTATGTCCACAAAAAGCTCTCGACAGAGGCTACAATTTTTATGTTGATCATTTTCTCGAATTTTGCCTAAATCAAAAAGTCAACTTTTTCCTCAAAAAGTCAAACTCTAGCTTAACTTTGATGATCATAACTCTCACTCCCGATATCGAAAAATATCAAACTTTATTGCTACAGAAAACTCTTGACATAAACTACAAGTTTCAGAAGACAATTTTCTCAAATTTTGACTAAATCAAAAGTCAACTCTCAAAGGCCAAAAGTCAAACTTTTCATTTTTTCACACTTTCTCTTTATTTCTTGATTTTCAACTTAATTTCAATTAACTCATCCACTTTTGAATATTTCTTATTTTCACTCAAAAATTGGGATCCAACATTTCTCCCCCTCTTAAAAGAATTTCGTCCTCGAAATTCATACGTGATTAAACTCCAAGTAACTCAAGCACTTTCTTACTAATTCCTTTCCAGAAATCATAACCAAATCACTTTTCTTATCTACGTTCCTTATCATATCGCTTCACAAAATTTCACTTCTTGTTTCTCATATCACCCATATCATCTTAAAGCACTGTATCTATAACTCATTATTCTTTTTTTTCATATATGGACACAAGTCAATGGTCCATTTCTTAAGGAACCCTAATATGGGCCAATAATCATCCAAAATCAACCTATTGATCTTTCACACATATATTTTTATCCTTTATCTCATCTCTCAAACATTCCTCATTTCATCTCACACATAAATATCCAAAAGCAAGTCGTCAAGATTCATCATGAAATTTTAATCACGATTTCATAATCACAAACCTAAAATTCATCAAAGTTCTTAACCATCATCAATCACTTAATGAGGTCTTCACATACTTCATAAAAATCCATCTCCATGCTCATCTTTCACTCACAAATGAATATAGAAAATCAAATCATCCTAATTCCTCATGAACTTTAAATCTCAATTTCGTGCACAATTTCCTAAAATCACTTAACATTCTTATCATCTTCATCTATCAATCACTTTGGTATACACTTTATCTTTATCACAATCTCACAAATTCAATCTTATGCTTGAACACTCTTATACAAATCAGTTAGACACAAACGCCCAAGTACGATCATAATATCGGGCTCGATACCATAATCTGTTGGGAGCCGATCTCAAACCAGATCCCAACCAAAAAGTAGAATCATGTTTAAAACAAATGAAACTTCCGAAACGAAAAGCGGAAGCACAAAGAACAGTAGTGAAGAACAGATGCGCTTTTCGACATCCGAGAACTCAAACTCTCAACGAAAACAACGTGGTCGCGTTGCACCTTAGACTAAAACAAATCCAAATTCGGTATAATTTTTTTTTCAATCTTTCTTTTTCATTTCCTTAATCAACCTTATACAATCAAAACAAACTAATTCATCCTCGTGCCAATCTCACATCATCATCTTATACAAACATACACACCCCAAAATTTTATCCATATACCAAAATTCTTATCTCATTTATAATAAAACCTATTCTACTTCTTACTTTGCCATAACCCGATTTTTATCGAAAATCGGGCAAAGATAATCTGTTGTATTTTATACATTAAAAATCTGCAAAAGAAATTACACACTTCTATAATTTCCAAACATAACTCAGAATTATCGGACCTCCCGTCCGGAATCCAAAACACCAGCAGAACACACATCTATACCTAACACTTCCATAATTCGCAATCCAATTCATCAATCAATCCAACACAATCCAATCATAAGTATAAACTTTACTATTCATAAACAAATCCATTCATATTCAACTCAAGAAAATTACAATTCCATAATTGACTTCAATTCCATGATCATACACAAACTCAAATCCATTCTCAATTTCAGCATTTGTTTACAATCCGAAAAGAATACACTAACATCAAACTTTACACATAAATACAAAACATGCACAAATCGAACTGAAGTCATGATTGTCTTCCATCCGATATCCTGCTCGAAAACCTGGAGATGGGGATGAAAGGGGGGGGGGTGAGCTTTCGCTCCGTGGATAACATATTTATACTCGAAAATAAGCAAAAATCATTTTTTTAAAAAATGTTTATCATTTATAAACATTTCTCAGTAGCAAGAATTTCAAAACTTAGTTCTTTGGCCTTTCCATTTATTCAAAATGTTCTTAATCAATTTCCAAAATTCTCACGATTTCAAAACTCATTTCTCAAAATCTCACCATTGTTCTTCCAAATCATGCACAATTTCGAAAACATGAATGCATCACAAACATAAACAAAATAAAACACATAGCACATCAAATGGTTTGGGTCGGTCTATCAGAACGTCTCGCACATTCCTCAAGATAATGTTCAGGCAACCAGAACGGAGGGGAGTCCAAATCGAACTCCTAAGCCACTCAGGGCGATCGGAGAAGGCTATTAGAGGGAGACAAAACATTGACTCATACGGAGGGGACCTAACCAAACCCACATAATACACATAATCAAAAACGAAAATTCGGATTGCCCGAAGACACATTTCGAAATCTTTTCAAATCGTGTCTAACTAGACACACTGACATTCACAACTACACATAATTTCACGTAGCAATTACATAACACATTCTCAAGCGTTCAAGAATGCACAATTTCCAAGACATTTAAACAAAATGCCATTCTCAAAGTTAGAATCTCACATTTAAACACAAGGAATGCAAGCATCATAGTAATTCCTTAAAATCATAAATCAAACAAATTTTTTTAAATCATTACAAAATCATCGAATTTCATAATGTTTTTTTTTCATTTTAAAACTCGTAACATTTTCCAAAACATTCGGAAACAATTAAAATTCAATACTTTCCAACTTTTTCAATCAATTTCCCAAAGCGGTTGAAAATAAGAATTTGAACCTTTGTATCATTTTTCATAATTTCATAAATTTCCTTAATTTATCAAACATTCATAACTTGCAACAAAGCTTAAAAAACATTCAAATCAAGCATTTCATTCTCAACCATTTACATAATCACTACTTCATAACGAATTCGAATAGTCAAAAAATCATAACCTTTCTTTATAACACTCATAAAATATTCAAATCGATTTTTTTTCAAACATTTTCAACAATATTCAAAATTCTAAATTTTCAAACCTTTTCAGAACCAACATTTGAAATCATTTACAACACAAAGAATTACTTAACAAAGAATGCAAATCTTTTAGAAGTAATCCATTTATCAAAACCATCAAAACATGTAATTTAACAATTACTTCACTTTATCAAAACATTCAAAATAAAGGAAGATTTTCAATTGACTCATTTTCTTTAAATTGTCCAAACAAAACAATTTTGTAAGTAATTCAAACATAAGGGATAATAATTCCTTAATAAATTTTCAAATCCCTTCTTTTTTTTGATTTTCAAAACCATAATTTCCTTTGAAATCTCAAAGATCATAAAAATAACACTTTCTTAATTAAACTTTCAAATCAATAAATGTAACACTTTTTTTCATAATTTATCAATTATTTCATAACTAAAGAAAATTTTGGAAATTTTAGCAATTTTATCAAATTATCCAAAACGATTTTATAATTTATGTAATCATTTCTAAAACATCAAATTACACATATTGTATCATCTTCTTGTTTTTTCAAACGTAAACCATAATTTTTCAAAACATTTTTCATTCTTGATTTCTCAAAACTTCATACAAAACTTATAATTCAAAGTATAAATACATCACCCACCTCAATTCCATGCTAGAATCTTGATCCATACTTCAATTTCTCCAAAGCTTCCTTCTTTCATCCAAATAAAATTTCCTCTCTCTCTCTACCAATTTCGGATTTGTGGACTCCATTAGAGAGCTTTTAAGCTTTTGCCACCCTTTTCCCTTGAAAAGCATCAAAACCCCTCAAGAATGAAGTAGAAAAGTTGAAGCTTTCATCTTCTTTCTTCTCCTCCATCATGACCGAAGTTGCTTCTCTCTTCTCCTCTCTCCCTTCTTTCATTTTTCTCCATTTATTCATAAGTGTCGTGGGTCTCTCCTTAGGAAAACGACAGCCCACTAAAATCCCTTTAATGAAGGATAAAAAGACCCCCATGTCCCTCCTTATTAGCCTTCTTATCCATCTCTTTAAGTGATGTTCCAAATCTGCCCCTGCACATTTCATCTTAAAAACAACCATCTTGCTTTCAAATTTGGGACAGGTAAATGACATAATTTGGCAAAACTTTCTTCTTGAAAAATGTTCCTCGATGTCTTACATTTCCAACGCCACCAAAAACGCTCAAATCGGTTCAGAAACGAAGAAGTTATGGCCAAAATACGCGTTCAGCTCATTATAATACGAGACTGAACAATAACATAACTTCAGTCAAAAAATTAACAATCTTAGGGATGAAACTAAATTTCGATCCCTTCACAAGAGTTGTAGCCCTATATCTTAATTTTATTTTCCCTTAAGAATCAACTCAATCAGAGTTATACAACTCCCGAAATTCGCAAAATACCGAACCATGTTCAGAAAATTATCCAACTTATAACCTATAACCAAATCTCCCACTTTGATTAAATCAATCTCTTTCCATTTAATCTCCTAAAAATCATAATTCTTCAAGAAAATGAAATTAATTGTCTTAGAAATCCAACGCTTTGAGAATCAAATCAATCGGATGTCGGACGAAGGAATTATAAGCAAAAGATTACGAAAGGGATCAGATAAAGAAACAAAGTAACGGAACTTCAAAACCGAACTTTTCAAAAATCATATCTCTCGATCCCGAACTCGGAATTTGACATATTTAGTATCAATAAAAATATCAAAGGAAACTCTACAACTTCCCTGAAAAACTCAAAATCAAATTAGGTCTCAAAAGATGTCAAAACCTCAATCAAAGATTCTGTCCCAAAACAACTTTTCCTAAATGACTTCCCATTTTTAATCGCTCATAACTCCTAGCCCCGATATCGAAAAATTGCAAGCTTTATATCAATGGAAAGATAAAAATATCATCTAAAACTTTTATGAAGACCACTTACTCTAATTCAAACTAAATCCATACGATGAGTGGCCTCGAAGTATAGAACACAGAAATCTATACTTAATAGCATTTTCAAAACAAAGCATATCTTCAGAAATTCATATCTCTCAATCCTGACATCGAAAAATAGCAAACTTTATGTCCACAAAAAGCTCTCGACAGAGGCTACAATTTTTATGTTGATCATTTTCTCGAATTTTGCCTAAATCAAAAAGTCAACTTTTTCCTCAAAAAGTCAAACTCCAAGTGAACTTTGACTGATCATAACTCTCACTCCCGATATCGAAAAATATCAAACTTTATGGCTACAGAAAACTCTTGACATAAACTACAAGTTTCCAGAAGACAATTTTCTCAAATTTTGACTAAATCAAAAGTCAACTCTCAAAGGCCAAAAAGTCAAACTTTTCATTTTTTTTTCACACTTTCTCTCTTTATTTCTTGATTTTCAACTTAATTTCAATTAACTCATCCACTTTTGAATATTTCTTATTTTCACTCAAAAATCGGGATCCAACATTTCTCCCCCTCTTAAAAGAATTTCGTCCTCGAAATTCATACGTGATTAAACTCCAAGTAACTCAAGCACTTTCTTACTAATTCCTTTCCAGAAATCATAACCAAATCACTTTTCTTATCTACGTTCCTTATCATATCGCTTCACAAAATTTCACTTCTTGTTTCTCATATCACCCATATCATCTTAAAGCACTGTATCTATAACTCATTATTTTTTTTTCATATATGGACACAAGTCAATGGTTCATTTCTTAAGGAACCCTAATATGGGCCAATAATCATCCAAAATCAACCTATTGATCTTTCACACATATATTTTTATCCTTTATCTCATCTCTCAAACATTCCTCATTTCATCTCACACATAAATATCCAAAAGCAAGTCATCAAGATTCATCATGAAATTTTAATCACGATTTCATAATCACAAACCTAAAATTCATCAAAGTTCTTAACCATCATCAATCACTTAATGAGGTCTTCACATAAAAATCCATCTCCATGCTCATCTTTCACTCACAAATGAATATAGAAAATCAAATCATCCTAATTCCTCATGAACTTTAAATCTCAATTTCGTGCACAATTTCCTAAAATCACTTAACATTCTTACCATCTTCATCTATCAATCACTTTGGTATACACTTTATCTTTATCACAATCTCACAAATTCAATCTTATGCTTGAACACTCTTATACAAATCAGTTAGACACAAACGCCCAAGTACGATCATAATACTGGGCTCTGATACCATAACTGTTGGGAGCCGATCTCGAAACCAGATCCCAACCGAAAAAGTAGAATCATAAGCGAAAACAAACAGAAACTTCCGAAAACGAAAAGCGGAAGCACAAAGAACGGTAGTGAAAGAACAGATGCAGTTTCCGACATCCGAGAACTCAAACTCTCAACGAAAACAACAGGGTCGCGTTGCAGACCTTAGACTAAAACAAATCCAAATTCCGGTATAATTTTTTTTTCAATCTTTCTTTTTCATTTCCTTAATCAACCTTATATAATCAAAACAAACTAATTCATCCTCGTGCCAATCTCACATCATCATCTTATACAAACATACACATCCCAAAATTTTATCCATATACCAAAATTCTTATCTCATTTATAATAAAACCTATTCTACTTCTTACTTTGCCATAACCCGATTTTTATCGAAAATCGAAAGATAACTACTGTATTTTGTACAATTTAAAAATCTGCAAAAGAAATTACACACTTCTATAATTTCCAAACATAACTCGAATTATCGGACCTCCGTCCGAATCCAAAACACCAATGAACACACATCTATACCTAACACTTCCATAATTCGCAATCCAATTCATCAATCAATCCAACACAATCCAATCATAAGTATAAACTTTTCTTGCTCATAAACAAATCCATTCATATTCAACTCAATACAAATTACAATTCCATAATTGACTTCAATTCCATGATCATACACAAACTCAAATCCATTCTCAATTTCAACATTTGTTTACAATCCGAAAAGAATACACTAACATCAAACTTTACACATAAATACAAAACATGCACAAATCGAACTGAATTCACGATTGTCTTCCATCCGATCTCCTGCTCGAAAACCTGGAGATGGGGATGAAAGGGGGGGTGAGCTTTCGCTCCGTGGATAACATATTTATACTCGAAAATAAGCAAAAATCATTTTTTTTAAAAATGTTTATCATTTATAAACATTTCTCAGTAGCAAGAATTTCAGAACTTAGTTCTTTGGCCTTTCCATTTATTCAAAATGTTCTTAATCAATTTCCAAAATTCTCACGATTTCAAAACTCATTTCTCAAAATCTCACCATTGTTCTTCCAAATCATGCACAATTTCGAAAACATGAATGCATCACAAACATAAACAAAATAAAACACATAGCACATCAAATGGTTTGGGTCAGTCCTAACATAATGTACTACATTCTCAAGATAGCGATTCATGCAGGCAAATGTGAACGGAGGGGAGTCCAAATCGAATTCTAAGCCACTCATGGCGATCGGAGAAGGCTATCAGAGGGAGACAATGCACTGACTCATACGGAGGGGACCTAACTAAACCAACATAATACACATAATCGAAAACGAAAATTCGGATTGCCCGAAGACACATTTCGAAATCTTTTCAAATCGTGTCTAACTAGACACACTGACATTCACAACTACACATAATTTCACGTAGCAATTACATAACACATTCTCAAGCGTTCAAGAATGCACAATTTCCAAGACATTTAAACAAAATGCCATTCTCAGGTTAGAATCTCACACATTTAAACACAAGGAATGCAAGCATCATAGTAATTCCTTAAAATCATAAATCAAACAAAAATTTTTAAATCATTACAAAATCATCGAATTTCATAATGTTTTTTTTTTCATTTTAAAACTCGTAACATTTTCCAAAACATTCGGAAACAATTAAAATTCAATACTTTCCAACATTTTCAATCAATTTCACAAAGCGGTTGAAAACAAGAATTTGAACCTTTGTATCATTTTTCATAATTTCATAAATTTCCTTAATTTATCAAACATTCACAACTTGCAACAAAGCTTAAAAAACACATTCAAAATCAAGCATTTCATTCTCAACCATTTACATAATCACTACTTTATAACGAATTCAGAATAGTCAAAAAAATCATAACCTTTCTTTATAACACTCATAAAATATTCAGAAATCAGATTTATTTTTCAAACATTTTCAACAATATTCGAAAATTCTAAATTTTCAAACCTTTTCGTAACCAACATTTGAAATCATTTACAACACAAAGAATTACTCAACAAAGAATGTAAATCTTTTTAGAAGTAATCCATTTATCAAAACCATCAAAACATGTAATTTAACAATTACTTCACTTTATCAAAACATTCAAAAATAAAGGAAGATTCTCAATTGACTCATTTTCTTTAAATTGTCCGAAACAAAACAATTTTTGTAAGTAATTCAAACATAAGGGATAATAATTCCTTAATAAATTTTCAAATCCTTCTTTTTTTTTTCAAAACCATAATTTTCTTTGAAATCTCAATTTCCTTTGAAATCTCAAAGATCATAAAATAACACTTTCTTAATTAAACTTTCAAATAAATAAATGTAACACTTTTTTCATAATTTATCAATTATTTCATAACTAAAGAAAATTTTGGAAATTTTAGCAATTTTATCAAATTATCCAAAACGATTTTTATAATTTATGTAATCATTTCTAAAACATCAAATTACACATATTGTATCATCTTCTTGGTTTTCAAACGTAAACCATAATTTTTCCAAACATTTTCATTCTTGATTTCTCAAAACTTCATACAAAACTTATAATTCAAAGTATAAATACGCCACCCACCTCAATTCCATGCTAGAATCTTGATCCATACTTCAATTTCTCCAAAGCTTCCTTCTTTCATCCAAATAAAATTTCTCTCTCTCTCTACCAATTTGGATTTGTGGACTCCATTAGAGAGCTTTTAAGCTTTGCCACCCTTTTCCTTGAAAAGCATCAAAACCCTCAAGAATGAAGTAGAAAAGTTGAAGCTTTCATCTTCTTTCTTCTCCTCCATCATGACCGAAGTTGCTTCTCTCTTCTCCTCTCTCCCTTCTTTCATTTTTCTCCATTTATTCATAAGTGTCGTGGGTCTCTCCTTAGGAAAACGACAGCCCACTAAAATCCCTTTAATGAAGGATAAAAAGACCCCCATGTCCCTCCTTATTAGCCTTCTTATCCATCTCTTTAAGTGATGTTCCAAATCTGCCCCTGCACATTTCATCTTAAAAACAACCATCTTGCTTTCAAATTTGGGACAGGTAAATGAAATAATTTGGCAAAACTTTCTTCTTAAAAAATGTTCCTCGATGTCTTACATTTCTAACGCCACCAAAAACGCTCAAATCGGTTCAGAAACGAAGAAGTTATGGCCAAAATACGCGTTCAGCTCATTATAATACGAGACTGAACAATAACATAACTTCAGTCAAAAAATTAACAATCTTAGGGATGAAACTAAATTTCGATCCCTTCACAAGAGTTGTAGCCCTATATCTTAATTTTATTTTCCCTTAAGAATCAACTCAATCAGAGTTATACAACTCCCGAAATTCGCAAAATACCGAACCATGTTCAGAAAATTATCCAACTTATAACCTATAACCAAATCTCCCACTTTGATTAAATCAATCTCTTTCCATTTAATCTCCTAAAAATCATAATTCTTCAAGAAAATGAAATTAATTGTCTTAGAAATCCAACGCTTTGAGAATCAAATCAATCGGATGTCGGACGAAGGAATTATAAGCAAAAGATTACGAAAGGGATCAGATAAAGAAACAAAGTAACGGAACTTCAAAACCGAACTTTTCAAAAATCATATCTCTCGATCCCGAACTCGGAATTTGACATATTTAGTATCAATTAAAAGATCAAAGGAAGCTCTACAACTTCCCTGAAGAACTCAAAATCAAATTAGGTCTCAAAAGATGTCAAAACCTCAATCAAAGATTCTGTCCCAAAACAGCTTTTCCTAAATGACTTCCCATTTTTAATCGCTCATAACTCCTAGCCCCGATATCGAAAAATTGCAAGCTTTATATCAATGGAAAGATAAAAATATCATCTAAAACTTTCATGAAGACCACTTACTCTAATTCAAACTAAATCCATACGACAAGTGGTCTCGAAGCATAGAACACAGAAATCTATACTTAATAGCATTTTCAAAACAAAGCATATCTTCAGAAATTCATATCTCTCAATCCTGACATCGAAAAATAACAAACTTTATGTCCACAAAAAGTTCTCGACAGAGGCTACAATTTTTATGTTGATCATTTTCTCGAATTTTGCCTAAATCAAAAAGTCAACTTTTTCCTCAAAAAGTCAAACTCCAAGCGAATTTTGACTGATCATAACTCTCACTCCCGATATCGAAAAATATCAAACTTTATGGCTACAGAAAACTCTTGACATAAACTACAAGTTTCCAGAAGACAATTTTCTCAAATTTTGACTAAATCAAAAGTCAACTCTCAAATGCCAAAAAGTCAAACTTTTCATTTTTTTCACACTTTCTCTCTTTATTTCTTGATTTTCAACTTAATTTCAATTAACTCATCTACTTTTGAATATTTCTTATTTTCACTCAAAAATCGGGATCCAATAGCCTCCACTTGATCCGAGGTTGTTTCAGGCCTTTACTCAGGCATTAAATGCGGCATGGGTCGATGCCACGACCTTCCTTTTCAAATTCTTCGAAGGGAGAGCGGTTTGACAGGTTGAGGAAGTATGGGGCAGTTGATTTCTTTGGGACATCAGATCCTGAAGAAGCTGAGACTTGGTTGCGAAAGACTGAGAGAGTGTTAGACCAGATGGAGTGTGAGGATGACGAGAGAGTCATCTATGCTGCCAGTTTGCTTCAGGGAGATGCTCTGCATTGGTGGGAGACCGTGCTAGGCAGCCAGATAAGGCCAGTAGGGTTGGCTTGGCAGGACTTCCTTGTGGCTTTCAGGAAGAAGTATCTGTCAGAAGTCTATGTTCAGCAGAAGCAGAGGGAGTTCCTCAGTTTGACCCAGAGGGATATGACAACAATGAGTATGAAATGGTTTACACATGCCTATGCGGTATGCTTCAGATCTAATGCTGAGTGAGGCTGCCAGATGTCGCCGGTTTGAGTCAGGTCTGCACTTGGCTATCAGAGAGAAGGTGATTGTGCAGAATTTCTGTGATTTCTAGCAGCTGGTTAAAGCAGCTCTGAGAGTTGAAAATATTGAGAATATCAAGAGTGCTGTGAACAAGAAAAGGAAGGGCAGAGAGCAGTCCAGGAGAGGAGGTAGCACTAGTACTCCTATGTCAGACATGAGTGCTAGGAGCTTCCTGGTCCAGTCAGAGGAGAGGAGCAGTGGTGCGAGCCGACCTAGGCCGATGAGGACTTCTACTGTTTCTCACCAAGCCTCAACGGTGGGTGGGGATAGAAGGGGAGATGGAGATAGATCTTTTGTCCCGAAGTGTGAGCACTGCGGGAGAGCTCATAGAGGAGAGTGCTTCAGATTGACAGGAGCTTGTTTCAACTGTGGGGAGAAGGGACTGTTGGACCCCGTTTCCAGAGCCCAACTCTATAACGATTGCCTTACGACGATATCGTACTCCGAAGAAGTTTCCTGATTCATCTTCTTGCTTTGATACTGCAAATGCGATCCAACTTGGCACACATATCATCATCTTGAAGCGGTTCCTTGAAATCCTTTCTTGCTCGCTACCATACATGATGAGCCCCGCTCTCAAGTCCAACCGTTGAACCATAAGCGTGGCAATCCAAAGAAATCGTGAAGCTTAAAGTCTCATACCATTCGATGTTCTCTTTTTTCATAAAATAAAATCAACAATAAACCACAATCAAACATATTCATATCCAATCCATAACTTTCTCCGAATACCACATTTCCACTCAATCGATCAAGCTCTATGGCATTCCAAGCCACAATACAATATTACTATCAAAATCCAATATACAAAAATATACAGTTCCCAAAATTCTCAATACCAATCTAACTTAAACAATACAACATAAATACATATACAAATCGAAAACCTTCACTTTCCTTCACCCGATCTTCTTCTCATCACCTGTGGATGGGAATGAAGGGGGGGTGAGCTTATAGCTCGTGGGTAAGTGTTTATAGCAAAGAACAAGCAAAACCGTTGAAAAGTTTGTTTGTTATACAAAAGTCATAATCAGTTCATAAAACACTTTGCTCCCAAATTCTCGGTCAAATCAAATCTTGAGTTCAAACTCATATTTGAAAAGTGTCATTTCATAGTGAAAATGTTATCACATCAACACAATATGTTCATTCAATTATCAATACAAATGCTCAATTTATGCACATACTTGACAATTCATCGATGCAATGCACAACCAAATGGCTCGAGGGTTCCATGGAAACAAAAGGGAGAAACCGAAGTTTACACCCTGAACGAAATGAGTCCATTCGGATCTCATAGGCCACAAGCGGGCAGCCGGGAGAAGGCTCTTGTCTACGTGCACGTGACGAACGAAATGGTTCCACTCTCGCCCAAACAAAAGCACTTAATCATGCTCTTTCCATGTTCATATCGATTCATGCTTTTCATGTTCTTTTCTTTCTTTTTCGAAGTTACAAAATGCCACGAATTTTTCAAGGCATAACATAAAGCATTTCAATCTTTATTTTGAAATTCATCAGAAAAGTTCATATGCTGAAATATGTAGAAATTTTTGCAAATCATTCAATAGAAACAAAACGATATTTATGAAGTAATTGAAATCATTCTTGATTTGGGAGAACATTTTAGTGGCTCATTACTAAATTATAAACATGAAACTCACCTGAATTCCATTGCTTATCAGATGTCTCTCCTTTTATCCTCTTGCTTTCCTTGATTCCCTTTGTCACATGCCAAATTCCTATTCAAATAGGAATACAAATTAAGGATCCACTTATTGCATAATCACTAAGATAAATTCTAAACAAACTCAAACTTTGCCAAAAGTCCCCACCTTCGGGTCACTTTTTCCATAAAAGTCCCCATTGCCTTACGTTTCTATTGACCTCAAAATCATTCAATTAGGTTCAAAACCCGAAAGTTATACCACAAAACATATTGAGACTATTCTTATGTTGACACAAGAATCTATTCTCAACTCCCGACCTAAATTTGAGAATCTTAAAGACTGAATTAAAACTTCTTTTCTTCATAAAACTTGTAGTCCTTTATTTCTAGCTCACAACGAGTCCAAAATCACCTCATTTGGACACCTACATCAAAAGATATGCCGAAAAATATCCAAATCTCTCTTTGTTAGAAGCAGGGGCTCGTCGCGGCGAAGCCCCGCTCGTCGCGGCGAAAGGGCTGCTCGTCGCGACGTCACCCCATTCGCACGTCACGACGTCGCCCTTCATGCACGTCGTGACGAACGCTTCACTTACACGTCGCGGCGTGCCTCCTTCACACGTCGCGGCGAACGCTTCCCCGCTCGTCGCGACGAATTTAATTATTATACGTCGCGACGAACTCCACGTCGCGGCGTGCGGGTCTGGAGCTCGACTCCGAAACCCGATTCCCGGCATTTGCAACTTCAATCCTTTCCCAAACTCAAATACAACACACATAAGCCTTAGATCATGACTTATACTACATTTCTAACCCATTAGCAACTCAAAATCAGACACAAACGCCTAATCCCACGAAATCTAGCCATTTCCCACTTTCAAACCCTAAAACCATCGATTCTGCTATAACCAACCTATCTTTAAGTTTAATCCAACCAAAACAAGATTAAACAAAGCGAAACTTACCTGACAATAGCTTCAAACTGTCGGAAATCCTCAAAGAACGAAATCCCTCTTCTCCTCTCTTCTCTTCTCCACCGACGACTTTCCTCTTCTTCTTCTTCTCTTTTCTCTTCTTTTCTCTTCTTCTATTTTCCTTCTCTTTCTTTTTAATCCTACTTAATTGTGCAATGTCCATTTTGCCCTTTCATGTAAGCCTTAAGTCTTAAAATCTTACGTGCCAAGACCAAAATGCCCTCATAAACTTTTACCCTATAATATCCATTTATACCACATTAAACTCAAATAAATCGCAATTATCCACTAATATTCTCAAATTAATCAAACTAAGCCATAAACACATAATTATCACAATCCATGCTTAATGACATCATAAAAAAAATTCGGGGTCTAACATTTCTCCCCCTCTTAAAAGAAATTTCGTCCTCGAAATTCTTATCTGATCGAACAGGAGTGCAGGATGTTCCCGCAGTTCTCATCAATCTTCATTACTCTAACACTTTCTTCCAACTCGACCGTAGTCAATGCACTCACTCGGTCTTTCAACCCTTATTTAACCATTTACCGCCTTAACTCGCTCCTCAAGATTCTTCAGATCACTTACACTTTTTCCACTTTCTGTGTCGATAAAACCAATACCATATCATATCAATATTTCCTTAACATACTCACGAATATCACATTTCAAATCCAAGACATCTCTTGTCAGAAGCACTAACTCATAATCATTTCATGCAATCCAATCATATTGGGCTTAGCAAATCCTTTGTCATAACTTGAACACACCTTGTACCCGCACGAGCACACCCCGAAGGTGATACCCTCGAGACAAATCATCTTTCACTTGCTAATTCACATCACTTAGTATCAGTACCTTTAACCCTTACGATTATCTCACTGTTTTCCATGTCCTTAGCACGGATCCACCTAATTCATCCATCTTTCTTGAATCACTGTATTTTACCTGCCCATAGCATCTCCAATTCTAGTATTCAATGGCTTTACTCAACATAATACGAAAGCAATGACTCTTTCTATCATCAAACTCCTCATACGAAGTTCGATTACAATCACGATGACAACGATTGTGATGCTTAAGGTCAAATAGAATCATACCTTGGTCTCATGTCCATATAAACTCCAAACTATAAACTTGAAGCATATCTCTGATAGTTAAAATCGTCGACAATACAAACTTTCCGTCACTTAACATTCTAGGAAGTATAGCTTAAATCACCACTTATACTTTTCTGACAGCCTCTTTGCTCAATCATCCCTGCCGGGACACATACTACTTATCTCACTCACCCGGTATCCTTTTTCCTACTCGAGCTCAAAATGCACATTCGTTTTCAATTTCTTGATAAGGTTCACAATTCCTGAATCCTCAATTTGCACTTTGTTCATGTAAAATTGATCTTACATTTTCCGTGACTAATGGCACATCCTTTTGCCTTGAATTCGATTCCATTCAGCACTCTTTATTGCACTACATCGGATAACCTCTATATCTGAATTCATACTTCATGGCTACTGAATTCTCTATGCAATACATCTGATTACAACATTAGCTTTATCATTTTTGCTCTCATTGCTCAAAGATGACCCATTGTCTCGATCTGGCGGTTCACAATTTGTATACTTTACACACATCAAAATATTTCAGTACATATAATGTCTCCACTTTCAAGCAATCACTATAGCAACACTGCTCAATTCATGTATCAACACTCAACTTATGAGGTTTCAATAGTCTCCATGCATACGAATTCACTTCACTTTATTGCTTTGAATCTTATTCGATCTCTTATGCAACCATCCCGATATACCATACAACCTAATTTCCAAGTCCGGATGATATAAAGAATATCGAATATAATTCCTCAAATTTTTCTTTACCTTCGTCCCATATACGATTTACTCATTTCGCCACAAGTAATCAAGCTATTCTTCTCAACTCTTCGAATACACTTAACATATCATGAAACTTCACTTGGATCACTTTAATCTTCAATACGAACTTGAGCAAATATTGTCAAAACTCCATATGTCCACTATTGGTTCTAACAATTTCTCAATTAACTGATTCCTCCATGAGATAATATCACCTCTTGTTATTTTCCAATTCCCAATTATCTTACCTTTCTTGACTGATTTTCTTCATTCTTTAGATTTTCTCATAATTCACATTGATGTATTCTAACGTCTACTCATTTATGCTCGTTCCTACATACACTCCAGATTACTTGCTATCTGAGCTTCCTGAGCTTATCACACCTTCATCGGATAAACTTGCAATTCCCGAACATACTTACCCAGAACATAATGTGAACTTATATACTCCTCATATTGGCAATTAATGCCTCCTCACTTTTAGGAATCCACCCTCATAGTCGGATCCTTTACATCAAATCAAAATACATACCTTCTCGAGTATCTTCTACCTCTTTTACTTGAGTCTCCGCTGGAATAGAATTCCAATACTCACTTTCAAATCATTACATATTCCTTTCTGATCAGTTCTTTCATTGATCATTCTCCATATAAACTATCTGATCTGCTTAATCGAACTTAGTGAAGTTCTTCTTCAAACGAGAATTTCTTTCTACTATCATATATACCACCCATTCTATTCAAACTAATCTTTATCAATCACTTACTATCATCATCACATCATCAGTTACCTTTAATCCCTTGAGCATACCAACTTTTCTCATCCTCATACGGTGATAATGTCCAAGTCACTCAAAACTCAAAGGAGTAACGAACATACTAACTATCACATATGCTTGGCTGGGCATCGTCAAAGTCATGCCATTTATCTTACACAATTAATACCTTGACCTTGACAACAGTTCGCTCCTTATCGAACATACTAACACAGATTTTATGCTAGTTTTTCCAAAATTCACTTTTTCTTATACTATATCATTTCATTATGGATCCATTACCATATTGAGTGCATAAGGCTCACTTATTTGCCCTACAAAAGCTACATTCTTTCCTGGGGCTACCGATTCATCAGTACTCTCCTCTTTTGTCAGAGAGTCGGATGCAACTAATCCTTTCAGAACTCCTCGCGTCCTTCTACGAAGTGGAGTTCTTTATTCTTTTTCCTCAATCTCATTCATGCATGATCTTATACACATTTGCGATTGTCCCCATACTACATATCATTTCATTCATCTCATATAAGGTCATTTATGTCTACTTCATTTCCCTCTATTCTTTCATCTTCCACATGTAGATTCTCAATAAATTCAAAATTGTCGATGCATAATCATCATGAACTTCTGACCTCAATTCCACCAATGTCCTCGTACTGCGGATCATCACTCTTGTCGTCTTATCAAACAGCCATTTCGGTTTCAAATTTCCTCGTCTTAAGATCATAACAAAGTTATGCTTCCATTGCACTCTACTTGAACACTCTAATCTCATCGTGTATACTCATATCCCTATATGTCTCAAACAATCCATATCTATATCACTTTCAAAAACATAACACCACAGTACAATATTGTCGTCATGTTCCATACTACATCCTCCAGAACAATTGCCTTGAATCATTATCAGTCCCGTTTACCCATCCACCACAAATCATATCCACCACTTAAGATTCCTTAACACAGTTCACTAGCTAATGATCCCATTTCATAAGGAATCCTATATGGACCAATCATCATTTCATACTCAACCTATTGATCTTCCACATTCTTCATCCCATCGTTCAAACTTTTATCTCACGCATGGAGATTCAACATCAACTTACCCCAATTCATCACGAAATTCAAATCTCAAATTTTGTAACACATTCCTCAAATGAATCAACATTCTTGTCAATCTAAATCAAACAAGCACCTTGGCTCCTCACGTAATTCATGAAAATTCCTTCACAGCAAAATCACATTCTCACCAGCCATTCAGACACTTTACAAACATAAGCGCCCATCCAAGATCATAATGCTGGGCTCTGATACCACAAATGTTGGACCCCGTTTCCAGAGCCCAACTCTATAACGATTACCTTATGACGATATCGTACTCCGATGAAGTTTCCTGATTCATCTTCTTGCTTTGATACTGCAAATGCGATCCAACTTGGCACACATATCATCATATTGAAGCGCGGTTCCTTGAAATCCTTTCTTGCTCTGCTACCATACATGATGAGCCCCGCTCTCGAAGTCCAACCGTTGAACCATAAGCGTGGCGCAATCCAAAGAAATCGTGAAGCTTAAAGTCTCATACCATTCGATGTTCTCTTTTTCCATAAAATAAAATCAACAATAAACCACAATCAAACATATTCATATCCAATCCATAACTTTCTCCAGAATACCACATTTCTAGTCAATCTGATCAAGCTCTATGGCATTCCAAGCCATAATACAATATTACTATCAAAATCTGAATATACAAAAATATACAGTTCCCAAAATTCTCAATACCAATCTAACTTAAACAATACAACATAAATACATATACAAATCGAAAACCTTCACTTTCCTTCACCCGATCTTCTTCTCATCACCTGTGGATGGGAATGAAGGGGGGGGTGAGCTTATAGCTCGTGGGTAATAGGTTTATAGCAAAGAACAAGCAAAACCGTTGAAAAGTTTGTTTGTTATACAAAAGTCATAATCAGTTCATAAAACACTTTGCTCCCAAATTCTCAGTCAAATCTGAAATCTTGAGTTCAAACTCATATTTGAAAAGTGTCATTTCATAGTGAAAAATGTTATCACATCAACATAATATGTTCATTCAATTATTAATACAAATGCTCAATTTATGCACATACTTGACAATTCATCGATGCAATGCACAACCAAATGGCTCGAGGGTTCCATGGAAACAAAAGGGAGAAACCGAAGTTTACACCCTGAACGAAATGAGTCCATTCAGATCTCATAGGCCACAAGCGGGCAGCCGGGAGAAGGCTCTTGTCTACGTGCACGTGACGAACGAAATGGTTCCACTCTCGCCCAAACAAAAGCACTTAATCATGCTCTTTCCATGTTCATATCGATTCATGCTTTTCATGTTCTTTTCTTTCTTTTTCGAAGTTACAAAATGCCACGAATTTTTCAAGGCATAACATAAAGCATTTCAATCTTTATTTTGAAATTCATCAGAAAAGTTCATATGCTGAAATATGTAGAAATTTTGCAAATCATTCAATAGAAACAAAACGATATTTATGAAGTAATTGAAATCATTCTTGATTTGGGAGAACATTTTAGTGGCTCATTACTAAATTATAAACATGAAACCTACCTGAATTCCATTGCTTATCAGATGTCTCTCCTTTTATCCTCTTGCTTTCCTTGATTCCCTTTGTCACATGCCAAATTCCTATTCAAATAGGAATACAAATTAAGGATCCACTTATTGCATAATCACTAAGATAAATTCTAAATAAACTCAAACTTTGCCAAAAGTCCCCACCTTCGGGTCACTTTTTCCATAAAAGTCCCCATTGCCTTACGTTTCTATTGACCTCAAAATCATTCAATTAGGTTCAAAACCCGAAAGTTATACCACAAAACATATTGAGACTATTCTTATGTTGACACAAGAATCTATTCTCAACTCCCGACCTAAATTTGAGAATCTTAAAGACTGAATTAAAACTTCTTTTCTTCATAAAACTTGTAGTCCTTTATTTCTAGCTCACAACGAGTCCAAAATCACCTCATTTGGACACCTACATCAAAAGATATGCCCAAAAATATCCAAATCTCTCTTTGCTAGAAGCAGGGGCTCGTCGCGGCGAAGCCCCGCTCGTCGGGGCGAAAGGGCTGCTCGTCGTGACATCACCCCATTCGCACGTCGCGACGTCGCCCTTCACGCACGTCGCGACGAGCGCTTCACTTACACGTCGCTACGTGCCTCCTTCATACGTCACGGAGAACGCTTCCCCGCTCGTCGCGACGAACTCCACGTCGCAGCGTGTTCATACGCACGTCGCGACGTGCGGGTCTGGAGCTCGACTCCGAAACCCGATTCCCGTCATTTGCAACTTCAATCCTTTCCCAAACTCAAATACAACACACATAAGCCTTAGATCATGACTTATACTACATTTCTAACCCATTAGCAACTCAAAATCAGACACAAACGCCTAATCCCACGAAATCTAGCCATTTCCCACTTTCAAACCCTAAAACCATCGATTCTGCTATAACCAACCTATCTTTAAGTTTAATCCAACCAAAACAAGATTAAACAAAGTGAAACTTACCTGACAATAGCTTCAAACTGTCGGAAATTCTCAAAGAACGAAATCCCTCTTCTCCTCTCTTCTCTTCTCCACCGACGACTTTCCTCTTCTTCTTCTTCTCTTTTCTCTTCTTTTCTCTTCTTTTATTTTCCTTCTCTTTCTTTTTAATCCTACTTAATTGTGCAATGTCCATTTTGCCCTTTCATGTAAGCCTTAAGTCTTAAAATCTTACGTGCCAAGACCAAAATGCCCTCATAAACTTTTACCCTATAATATCCATTTATACCACATTAAACTCAAATAAACCGCAATTATCCACTAATATTCTCAAATTAATCAAACTAAGCCATAAACACATAATTATCACAATCCATGCTTAATGAAATCATAAAAAAAATTCGGCGTCTAACAGGGACACATTGCCAGAGAGTGTCTTCATCCTCCATGATAAGAGAGAGGCTAGATGCAAGCTCCGAGGAGGACAGAGACCATGGGACAGAGACTGCAATGTGGTGGGCGCCTCAGATCTGCAAGAGGGTGAATCTTCCGGGGAGACCGAGAGGTAGGCACCAGCTAGGGTGTTTGCGATGACTAGGGAGGATGCTGAGACCGCCCCAGATGTTGTCACGGGTATGGTACAGTTATTTTCTGATGCTGTGATTGTTTTGATTGATCCGGGTTCTACTCATTCGTTTGTTTCCTCGAGTAGACCCGTGTGTGATATGATTTTGAGCCCTTTGGATACTCCGCTGATGGTGAGTACTCCAATCGGCCAGTACATTGTGATTAGTCAAGTGTATAGAGATTGTGAGATTCGCATTGGTGGAGAACTTCTAGTGGTCGATTTGATGCCACTGAAGATGGGAGGATTAGATGTGATTTTGGGCATGGATACTTTAGAAGTCTGATGCCCGTTTGGATTGTAAATGTAAGACGGTGGAGTTTGAATTGGATAGTGGAAGAGAGTGGTGTTTGTGGGGACGAAAAGCGAGTCCGCCTGAATTGTTTCAAAGATTGACAAGCAGAGAAGATGATGAGTAAAGGATGTGAAGCATTCTTGGCCTATGTGGTGGACACCAGGGCTGATAGAGGGAAGTTGAAGGATATTCCAGTAGTCAGGGAATTCTCGGATGTCTTTCCCGAGCAATTGCCAGGACTACCGCCAGCTCGAAAAATTGAGTTTCCCATTGAGCTTTTGTTAGGTACAAGGCCGATTTCAATTCCGCCATACCGGATGGCTCCGACGGAATTGAAAGAGCTTAAGGAGAAATTGGAGGAATTATTGGAGAAGGGGTATATTCGACCGAGTTCTTTGCCTTGGGGAGCTCCGGTTCTTTTTGTGAAGAAGAAGGATGGATCGTTGAGGATGTGTGTAGACTACAGGAAGCTGAATCAGGTAACTGTGAAGAACAAGTATCCGCTTCCTCGCATTGATGATCTGTTTGATCAATTGCAAGGAGCGAGAGTCTTCTCTAAGATAGATTTGAGATCGGGCTATCACCAGTTGAGGATTAAGGAGTCAGATGTGCCAAAGTCTGCTTTCAGGACTCGGTATGAGCATTTTGAATTCTTGGTGATGCCTTTTGGATTGACGAATGCGCGTGCAACGTTTATGGATTTGATGAATCGAGTTTTTAAGTCATTCTTGGACCAATTTATCATTGTCTTCATTGATGATATCTTGGAGTATTCCAAGAGTGATGAGCAGCATGAGGAGCATTTGAGGATCGCTTTGGAGACTCTGAGGAGGCATGAGTTGTACGCCAAATTTGATAAATGCGAATTTTGGCAAAGGGAAGTTGCATTTCTTGGACATGTGATCTCCGAGCAAGGAGTTCATGTGGATCCAAAGAAGATAGAAGCTGTGGTGAGTTGGGAAGCCCCAAAGAATGTAACAGAGGTGAGGAGTTTTCTGGGTTTGGCAGGCTATTACAGGAGATTTGTGGAGGGATTCTCTATGATAGCCGCTCCGATGACGAAGTTGTTGAGAAAAAATCATAAGTTTGTTTGGAGTGACGAGTGTCAGAAGAGTTTTGAGGAGCTTAAGCATAGATTGACGAGTGCTCCGATTTTGATTTTGCCATTGGGTGATGAGGGATATACGGTGTACAGTGATGCGTCGAGGAAGGATCTTGGTTGTGTTTTGATGTAGGGAGATCGGGTGATTGCTTATGCTTCGAGGCAGTTGAAGCCTTATGGGCTAAATTATCCGACGCACAATTTAGAGTTAGCAGCTGTGATCTTTGCTTTGAAGATTTGGCGACATTATTTGTATGGAGTTCAGATGCGGATTTTTACCAATCATAAGAGTCTGAAGTATTTGTTGAGCCAGAATGAATTGAATTTAAGGCAGAGAAGGTGGATCTAGCTACTAAAGGATTATGACTTGTTGATTGAGTATCATCCGGGCAAGGCCAATGTTGTGGCGGATGCCTTGAGCAGGAAGTCGTCGATTGCTCATGTTCGATCAGTTTATCTTCCTTTACTGGAAGAGATGGCCAAGCTTAAGATAAGCTTGAAGCAGGAGGAGTTGGAGTGCCTTCTAGCTAACTTTCGAGTGAGGCGATTCTCGTGGAAAAGGTTAGGAGTTGCGAGGCTCAAGATCGGTTGAGCAAGCTTCGGGATGAAATTCAGAAGGGTAAGATTTCAGAAGTAGAGGTGAGGGATGATGGGCTTATGACAGGGGGGAACAGGTTATGTATTCCTAATGTGCAGGAAGTTAAGGCTGAGATTATGGATGAGGTACACAATGCACCTTATGCCATGCATCCAGGTAGCACCAGGATGTATCGAGATCTGAGAGAGCATTTTTGGTGGAAAGGCATGAAGAGGGATATAGCAAAGTTTGTGAGTAAGTGTTTAGTGTGTCAGCAAGTCAAGGCTGAACACCGGGCACCTTCGGGCTTGTTGAGGCCATTGTCCATCCCATAATGGAAGTGGCAAAGAGTGACTATGGACTTTTTGATGGGTTTACCCAGGACCAGTAGGAAGCACGATGCTATTTGGGTTATTGTGGATCGATTGACAAAGTCAGCTCACTTTTTGGCGATCAAGCAGACTGATTCTTTGCATGTGTTAGCAAAGAAGTATATCGATGAGATAGTGAGATTGCATGGGATTCCAGATTCCATTGTTTCAGATAGAGACCCTCGGTTTACTTCGAGATTTTGTGGTAGTTTGCAGGAAGCTTTGGGGACGAAGCTGAATTTTAGTACGACTTTTCACCCTCAGACGGATGGTCAATTTGAGAGGACCATTCGGACTCTTGAGGGGATACTTTGGGCATGTGTGATGGATTTTCGAGAAGCATGGGATGAGCATTTGCCGTTGGTCGAATTTGCCTATAACAATTCGTACCATTCGAGCATTCAGATGGCTCCATATGAGGCATTGTATGGCAGGAGGTGTAGGACTCCGATCTGTTGGGATGAAGAAGGAGAGAGGCAATTGGAAGGACCATAATTGATTCAGACGACAGTTGAGAAAGTCAATCTGGTTAAACAGCGGCTTAAGGCAGCACAGGATAGGATGAAGAGTTATGTTGATGCTCACCGAAAGGAGATGGAGTATGAAGTCGGTGAGAAAGTGTTCCTTAAGACGTCTCCTTAGAAAGGAGTGATGAGATTTGGCAAGCAGGGTAAGTTGAGTCCGAGGTATGTGGGTCCTTATGACATCCTTGAGAGGATTGGACCACTCGCCTATAGGTTGGCGTTACCTCTAGAGTCTATGTTGAGAAGGTATAGATCGGATCCTTCTCACATCGTTCAGACTAGTGAGGTTTAGCTGAAGGATGATTTAAGCTATAAGGAGCTTCCAGTGCAAATCTTGGATACTAAGGACAAGGTTCTCAGGAACAAGACGGTTCAGTTAGTCAAAGTCCTATAGAGGAACCATTCCGTAGAGGAGGCTACTTGGGAGCCATTGGAAGCCATGCGGGAGAAGTATCCACATCTCTTCGATGATTCAGGTAAATTTTGAGGATGAAATTTCTTTTAAGAGGGGGAGAAATGTTAGGCCCCGAATTTTTTTTATGATGTTATTAAGCATAAAGTTTGATAATTGTGTGATTATGCCTTAGTTTGACTAAATTGGGAATAATAGTGGATAATTGAGGTGTATTTGCGTTTAATGTGGTTTAAATGAGAATTAGAGGATATAGTTATGTGAGGAAATTTTGGGAAGTTCATTTAAGTTGGAATGGATTTAGGTTTAGTAGGAGGGGTATTTTGGTCTTTGACCACCTTAGGTTTTAAAGAAAGACTTAGAAGAAAGAGAAAAGAAAGAGAAAGAAAGAGGAAAAAGAATAGAAGAAGAAAAGAAGAGAAACAGTAGCGCTGACGGTGAGAAGAAGAGAATAGTAGAGAGGTTGTGCGATCCTTGAGATTTTCAACAGTTTCGAATCATTTCTGGGTAAGTCTAGTTTTTTTAAGCTTGTTTTAGTTGGATTAAACCCTAAGATGGCTTGAATATGTGAGAATCGAAGGTTTTAGGGTTTTAGGGCATAAATGTAGAGATTTCCTTGGGTTGATGTGTTTGTGTTAGATTTGAAGCTTAGAATGGGTTAGAACTGTAGTAGAAGTCTTGATCTATGCCTTAGATGTGTTGCATTTGAGTTTGGAACGGATTGGAGTTGGAAAATCTGAGATTTTTGGGTTGGAACGTTTCCCGATCCGCGTCGCGGCGTGCGTGCTGCCTTGTGCCACAGGCGTTGAATTTAATACGCCACAGCGTGCGTATAGTGCACGTCATGGCGTGCACCCATGGCCTGCTGATCGTCGTGCGCTCATGACGTCTTGTGAGCGACTTCGCCATGAAGGCTTGGCCTTCGTCGCATGCGACGTCATGGCGAAGTAACGCCATGCCATGAGAGCCCCATTTTGTCCGAAAATGAAATTTTTAGTATTTTGGGCATATCTTGGGCTTCAGATGTCTGATTGAGGTGATTTTGGATTCGTTATGAACTAGAGAAAAAGGAATACGAGTTGTATGAAGAAGGGAAGTTCGGAAATTGTTTCGAAGAATTCGGGATTTTAGTTGGAAGTCGGATGGAGACCTTTACTGCTTTATTTTGCTTGTCAAGCTTTATGACATATTTTCTATGGATATTGATTAAATGAGAACTTGGTTTATTATAGAGAACCAAGCTGATTTGACCCAATCGCAAGAGGAAGGACAGCAGTGAGTCTGATACTCAAGTGATACTAGGTGGGTAATATGTTTATGGTTATTGTGTGTATGGGCAAATTGCCTTGTGTGTGCTTATTTGCTTGCATGATATGATCTTATTGGTATCGAATTATATGAGCAATATGCATTTTCATTATAATTATGCATGGATTGATAAGCCTTATGGAAATGGACAAGAATGAGAATTTAGAAAACTGTGAAAAATGCTTTGAGCATGAATCGAATGGATTATGTGATATGTTTGGGTAAGAGAGTTACGGATAGAGTCACGTGCACGTTGACATAAAGCCTTCTCCCGGCTGCCCGCTTGAGGCCACGAGATCCTTGAGAAATCAGACTCGGATAGTTCTGGATTTAACCCGGTTTATCCGGATCGTTCTGAAACTCTCGAGCCAATTGTTTGTGCATACGATCGATTGTTGAGTGATCGTATTAAATTGTTATATTGTGAAATCATATGACATGAGTTGTGATGCGATGATTGTATAGTATGGTTTGATGATTTGTTATATGCTTGTATAAGTATATATGCTTGATTGTGTGACTCGTTGCCAATGGCTATAAACGTATATGCCATCGAAGCTTCGCAGCTCACCCCATTACTCTCCCTCCTCAAAAGCGGATCGAGACGATTGTCGACCTTGCAAGGCATCGGAAACTTCAAGCTAGTTAGGAGCATTGTCTTAAGTTAGTACTTTGGTTAGCCCGCCAGCATTTCATCATGGAGCATACTTTTGTATTTTTGGGATTTACTTTCATTTTGTATTGTGCTACATTTTGAGACTACTTGATGAATTTCTTCGAATGAGAATGATAGATGATTTATGCAATTGGAATGATGAATGTATGTTTAGAATGCATGTGTAGAATGTATGCATATGTATGAGTATATGTATGTTTGTATGAATTGAAATATGGTTATGTATGGATGTTGAGATCGGGTCCGACGTTTTGGAGGTACCCGTTGCCGGCGCGACCCGAGGGGCCGCCTCGTGGATCGGGGATACGGGGCCCGGGCCCAACAGAAATAGTATGAATTGGTGTTATTCTACTAAATATACTTCAGTATTTTGATGATATCTTGATCTGTAGAGTTCCAAATGAGATGATTTTTGAATTGGAGTAAACTAGAAACATATGGCTACAAATTATGTGAATAAATAAATTTCTAAATTGGACTCTAAGAGTTTCAAAATTTGGATGGAATTTGAGTATAGGGTTCTGACTTAGAATAAAAGCAGTCCGAGAATATTTGGAGTATAATTTTCACATTGCTAAACCGAATTGAGTGATTTTGATGTTACTGGAAAGATAAAATATAGAGGAATACTTTTTGAGATGAGAGTTTGACCAAATTAATTCATTTATGTCTTTTGATCATACATGAATAGTAGACCCAAAAGGGGTGTCTTGGAAAAATCTGAAGTGATTCAATGAGAAACGAATTGTGAATTCAGTGGTATTAGTGAGGCATAAACCTAAGTATAAGTTATACTCATATAAGTTTGATATGGGATCGATTTTGTGACAAAAATTACCCAGGATTATCATGAACATGCATTGTACATAATTCATTTCATGCATGTGCATTATTGAATACTCTTAATTGTGCAAATTGTAATATATGTGCCTGTTATTTGTTATAGAGGAACAACTGAAGCGTCAACCTCCAGACATTGCCGGCACTTCTAGGCATTAGCTCTGGGAACAACTTGTGAGTAACCTAGATGGTTTCTCTCAATATTGTTTGCTTATAATTATGTTTTGAATAATGAATGAATGGGAATGTGAGACCTATGTGTTTTATTAAGTGATTAATTGTGTTACATGCATTCCATTCATGAATGCATAATCAGATAATGGAAGTTGTGACTAGAGTATTCAATGATCAGAGCTTAAAGCTCAACGAGTGAAATTGAGCATCGAGCTCAAAAGTATTTCAGAGACAGTTCAGGCACTCGGTCACAACAACATAACAATTGGAAAGTGTCTCATGAGCATTTCATATGCATCTTTTTAATTATGTTGGATAGAGAGAAATGCACAAATTGCTTATGCTTAAGAGAAAATGTATTACTTACGTGAAATGCATAATTGTGAAATAATTACGATATGAATTGATGTGTTGCATGAATTGAGTGAAACATCGATGATGGTTACCTCATTGAGATTGCAAAACTCATCAAAATTACAACGTTGTCTTTTCAGGATCGAGGACGACTCTAACTTTTGAGAGGCTCTAGTGCTGTGTAGATTGTGATTGGCAAGAGAATTCATGGCTCAACGGTCGGTCAGCTGAGATTTTTGAACAGATTAGTTAGATTGTACTTATTTTCCTCGTTCATGTAGTACTATTGTATTAGGTTTTGACGATGTACATATGGAGATTGTTGAAAGTCACAATGTAGACAATCGGGTTTTTATGAAATGAATTAAGGAAAAAGTTGGTTTCAAAATATTATGATTTTCTTATGATACTTAGTAAATGAATTATGATACCAAGTCATGTGAAGCGAATGTAGTATTTGAATGTAGCTTGCCCTTATCTTAGGGTATGTGTCGGGATGACCTCCAGGCTGTTGGACCCCACCCCCCACACCTGGGCTAACATTTCCCACCCAGCGTGTGTTTGCGGGTTATACCACGGCGGGTGTTTGCGGGTTATACCGTGGCATCCAACCTTAATCAGTACTGTCCTCTTTGGTCAAGGGTGAGCCACGGCTCGAACCCAAGACCTCAAGGTTTTGTTCCACTTTAAGTGGACGCCTCTCACCATTGAGCTCATGAAATTACAAATCATATCTCGTTGGAAAGATCATGAAAAACTCTACAAGTTTCATGAACATCACAAAAATCAATTTCACCCCTAAGGGTGTCAAAAATACACTCAAAGTTACTGCCTTCACAATATCTCCCAAAACAGTGCAACATTTTGTAAAATCCATAAATTCCCATTCCCTTTGCTAAAAATTACAAGCTTTATGTCAAAGAAAGATCAGAACATGTCATACAACTTTCATGAACAGCATGGAACCAAATTCAATTGCTAAATGGGTCAAAAAATTCAATTAGTGATTCTGCCCCTACATTTGACCTGAACAGTACTACCATTTTCTAAAAGCCATAAATCCTTGCCCAAATATCAAAAAATTCTCTACCTTATATCACTGGAAAGATCAGACAACATAATTCAATTTTTATGAAGGGCTTAAAAGCCAATTCTATTTCTAATTAGGTCAATTTCTTCCATGAAAGTGACTTCCCTGATAACTAGCAAATTACCTGATTTAAGTCCAATCTTTGAAAATTCATAACTCCCACTTCTGACATCTAAAATTAGCATGCTAAATCTCATTTTAAAGCTAATTTCTTCTTCTACAACTTTCCAGAAGATCACTTGAGCCAATTTGAATCACTAAAAATCTATAATTTAGCTTCCAAGCACAAAACTCACAAAACCTACATTTAGAGCTAGGTTCCAACATAATGCACATAAACAGCCAACATTCAACAGGTCATAACTCACAATATACATATTGAAAAATTGCATAATCAGTGGAAATGGAAAGATAACAAGATAGGCTTCAACTTTTGTTAAGACCAATTTCACCAATTTATCCTAAATCAATCCAAAAAAATGCACCAAAGTTTCAGGTCATCAAACCCTGGTACTGTTCACACAGCTCATATCATTCACTTTCAAAGCAAGATTCAACACTTTTATAATCAAAATTGGGCAGAAATTCCTTCACATAAAATGTAGCCAAATGTCTCAATTTTAATTTAGGACAAACCTTACCTCAATTTCTTGACCACACAACTAGTTATGGCAAAAACATTAGAACATGTTCAAGGTGCATTTTCCGACTTTGATACTCCATCCAATTCCTATCATTCAAATGCCAATTCTACTTCAATAAGCATACCAATTAGACAAGAAATCAGCCAATATATCATCAATACTTTCACTTGGACAAATAGCCACAAGTTGGTAGCACCAAACTCAACTTGATTCCTTTAATTTCCATTCAACATTAGTCATACAATTCATTTTAAACTATTCTAAATGTCATACAACACATATCCTCACACAAACATACACTCACACCCAACAAATCAAACCCTAGGTTTCATGAAATTCATGCCTCATCAATCATAATTAATGTACATTAACTTCCACTCCATGCATCTAACCACTACTATTTAAAGAGTACAATTAAATGCTTACCAATTAAGCTTCAAATCTTCACTTCTCCAATTACTATACTTTCTCACTTCTCATCATCATGCCAAGAGAGAAAGTTTATCCTAGGCCATTTTTAGGTGAGTTAATAGAAGAGAGAACAAAGTGGAAGTAGGAGGAGGAGCTAAGCAATTGTAACTAGGAAACTTGAAGAAAATCAAATGGAGAAGTAGAAAGGATGAAGCTTCGGATGAAGGAACAAAGCAAATGAAAATCCTCTTTTCATTCTTCCTATTTAGAGTGAGTTGCCGAAAATGAAAGCCAACCATTAATGGTTTAGGACACTTGGCATATTTAAGAAAAAGACAAATAAGGAAAAAGACAAAAATAACATTTAATAAGATTAAACCCTAATGACATGAATATTTGACCCGTTCAATTCCACTGGCCCTAATTCCAAGTCCAAAATAATATTCCCAATATTGTAGTGCCATTAGACGAAAATTTTCGATACCGAAAACCAACTGGTTCGCCACTTGACGATTTTTTCGGTCCGGGAATTTTCCTCGGAAAAAACCAGAAAAATCCCTAAAATTCCCTTAAAATATAATACACAGAAAAATCACTCCAAATTTGGTTTTCAAGCAACGAATCATATTTTTCACAACAAAAATCACAGTTAGGCACCTTTACCGAGAATTGTCACGAATGCATGTACAGTTCTTTTCATGTGCAGATTTTCACTATTCACATATAAGGATATGCATGAATATTTCAATTAATCTCAATACCTCTTGGTCCCTTTTCAAATTACTATTTTACCCTTCCCATCGGAGGTGGGGTGTTACATCCTTGGTGCCTCGATTTGAGGAGATGCCTCCTAGAGTTCCCGAAAGAAGGGATAGGAGGTATGATAGGCTACGAAAGCAGGGAGTTGTGGACTTTTATGGTCGTATAGACCCTGCTGAAGCCGAGGGATGGTTAGAGAGGATGGAAAGGGTGTTTGATCAGATGGACTGCGAGCCTGATGAGAGGTTTGATTATGCAGTGTTTTTACTGCAGGGCCCAACATATTAGTGGTGGAAGACTGTGTCAGGCACTACCACCAGGCCTTGTCAATTAAAGTGGGAAGACTTTTTGAGGGTCTTCAGAAACAACTGCATGCCTAAGATATATCTGGAGATGAAGATGCAGGAGTTCTTAGATTTGAAGCAAGGCAGGATGTTAGTGGCTGAGTATAATATTCGATTTAATGAATTGATGGGTTATGCTACTGCTCTGATTCCTAGAAAAGAAGACAAGTGTAGGAGGTTTGAGAATGGACTTAATATGGAGATCATAACAAGGTTGACGCGGTCAGATATGGGTACTTTCATTAAGTTGAGAGCTGTTTCAATTAGAATTGAACAACTTATGAGGGAGAAACAAGCTGAGATTGGACAAGGGTCTAAATGTAGCGCCCCCTTACCGCAGGGTATCCACCGGGACACCCGGAGGTCATTCCGACATATATCCTACGATGAGGGCACGCTACGTTCGATCACTACATCCCTTTCTATGGCATGGTAACATAATTCAAGAACAAAGCATCATAAGAAGATCACAACATTTTAAAACCAACTTTTTTTTCCTCATTACATTTCACAAAAATCAAGGTCTACATTGTCTGACCACAATATCCGTATGTACATCATCAGAAAACCTAATACAATAGTACTACGTGAATGAGGAAAGTGTATCAAAATTTATTTAAACCATCCAAAAGAACCACAGCTGACCGACCTTTGAGCCATGACCTCAATCTCCAATCGCAATCTACTCGGCTAGAAGATCTTCTATAACAACTAGAGTCGTCTCTCGGTCCTGAAAAGACAACGTTGCAATTTTGGTGAGTTTTGCGAACTCAATGAGGTAACCATCATCGATGGTTCACTCAATTCATGCATCAAAACATCGCACATAACACAACGCTCACTTCATTACATATTCACAATGTATCACACTATCGCACATAACATAATATTCACTTCATCGCATATTCACAATGTATCACATTGTTCAATAAAAACACACATCAATTATTATTGGCAATGCACATGATACTCACTTTCGTTTATTATTGTCGTTATGATCGAGTGCCTTTTTCCAGCTCACCCCTTTCTGGATGTCGAGCTTAGTGAATAACGTCCCATATCTCTTGAAGATATCGGGACGATCGCTTTTCGAGCCCAAGGCTCTATTCACATTTTTTTAGCTTTTAGCTCCTTATCTTGGCAACTCCAGTCATAATGTTGGGTCCGAGATTTGGTACCGGGATTTGGTACCGAGAAAAACGGGTCCCGCATACCCCCGCATACCCCCGCGGCCTACATAATTGGTACTGTCCTCTTTGGTCAGGGGAATCCCTCTCCAGGATTCGAACACAAGACCTCAAGGTTTTATAGCTTCCACATGCTCGCCTCTTACCATTTGGCTCCGCGGGGGTATGCGGGGCCCGTTTGCCTCGGTACCAAATCCCGGACCCAACATAAAAGGCGTTGTTAGACCTTGTTTTAATTGTTTAATTGGTTCTTTATGCTTGATTGATAGCTTAAATTTTTTTTTTAACATATAGAATTGGTCTTTAATTAGAATTTAAGAAAAAGAAATAGAAATTGAATTCGAATTGAGGTAGTAGGTGAAGTGGGATTAATGCGATAAGTGAGTATTAAATGTAAGTTAGAGGGAGTAGTTAGTGTCTTGAATGAATGGAAGAGTTGGAATTAAGTAGTTGAATGAGCTAAGTGGAAAAGGGCTTGAAGCCCTGGAAAGCCAAGAGGAGGAGGGCTTTTAATGAAGAGTAAGTAAGTAGTGTTAGTTTAAATAAAAGATAAAAATTAGAGGAAAGGAGTAACATTTTCGTGAACCACCAAGAGAGGAGAAGAAAGCGAAAAGAAGAGGAAGAAGAGAAGAAAAGAGAAGGAAAATCGAGGGGAAAGAAGAGACTTTGTGGATTAAAGGAGGAAGGCAAGTTTCTAAGGTAAGATCTTTTACTTTTCTTCTTGATAGTTGAAGAGATGGTTAGAGTTGTGATGGAGAAAAGTTTAGAGAGAGAAAGTGGTAGTGAAGAAGAAGATGAATAGTGATTCTTAGGGTTTTTGGATCTTTTCTTTTAAAGGTTGAGTTTTCTAACCTATAGGATGTATGATTAGGTTAGATTGAAGCTTGAAGTGGGTTATGTCAAATTTTAGGATTTTAAAAAGGGGAATTTCGAAATTTTAAGAGGAGATGGTAAATTGTTGATTGTTGTTTATGTTTTAGGAAATCAAAGGGCTATCCAAGAGCAAGAAGAGGAAGCCATTAATCTTGGAAATTTCAAGATTTTATAAGGTGGGTAAAATCTTTCTAGTTATTGTGTGATGTGGGCAAATGCATGATGTGTGTATTATATGTTAAATGATTTGTATGACTTGTTGAAATGTTGATCTTAAGGTGTATATGTGCATGCTAAAACAATGGAATTGGGAATTTGACATGTTATGCATTTATAAATGCTTGACATTCGATTATCATGCCATTAATTGAATTTTGGCATTTTGTACATGAATGGATGATTTGAGCATAAAACTTGAGTGTGTTTGGGTAAGAGGAAACCGTTTAAGTAGTCACGTCGGCGTTGACCTAATGCCTTCTCCGGCAGAGTCCGCTTGTGGCCTATGAGATCCGAAATGGACTCATTTCGTTCACGATGTTAACTTCGGTTTCATCGTTTTATTCACGGGACCCTCGAGCCATTTGATGTGCATTTGCATTATGATGTGACAAGTTGCATCTTGAATTGGACCATATCTGAACTGTGATGATTATGAGATGTGTATGAATTTTGATAATTGAATTGTTTATGCAATGCATATGATTTGAGATTGTCATTGTGAATAGTTGTGTATATGTGTCTTTGGATTGGTTGTGTGGCTCGAAGCCAATGGCTAGAAATGTTTTAGCCACTGAGCTGTCAAGCTCAAATTTATTTTTCCTCCCTCGAGTGCGGATCGAGAAGATCGGTGAATCCTTGCAGGCATTTGGACATATCAGAGTGGGATTTAGCTTTTACATTAGAAGTGTAGTTAGGTTTTGATAGCTTTACAAGCATATTGATCATTAATCATCAATTGTATTTTTGAAATCCTTGTAAAGGTTTATGATGTATTGTCAATATGTTACTAAAGCTATGAATGAGAATATTGTATGAACTCTTCTTTTGAAGTGGAAATGAATGAAGAACTTAGAAGTTCATTATGCTTGAGCAGTAACCTTATGAAACCTTGAATGTGTTGAATAAATATATCTATATATATATATATATCTATTTGTTGCTTAAGAATTGTCTTTGTGATTGGTACTAGACGAGGTTTGTAAATAATATTGGTTGATGTTGTTGTGCTAGGATGGTGGGGTTTGAGAATGCTGTATAGGTTTATCCTTGGCTAGTGTTAGAAGGATAATTTGTGGATGTTGGGTTGAATATATGTGATGAATGATTTGGAGTTGAATTCAATGTTGTTTGATATTGTTGGATGTGTTTGGAGTGGTTTTTATGGTGTTAGAATAGCATGTTGGAGTTGGGATGTATTTAAAGAGTAGAATTTGGGGTGATTATGAATATATATGGGGTTAGGTTGGAGTTTGGAAGCTTTGGAAAGGCTTTAGAAGGAGTTTTGGAGGGTTTGGGCAGTGCGTGTCCGTTAAACGGACATGGATGTCCGATTAACGGACTTTCTCAGACATTTTGGAGTTGTTTTGCCAGTCTATGTCCGTTAAGCGGACATGCATGTCCGTTTAACGGACAGCCTCGGGTGAGCTACAGTAATTTGCGATTTTGGCAAGTTTAGAGGCCGAATCTCGCTTCGAGGCCTCTAATAGAAGTTGTAGATCTTGATGTCTTCTTTCCAATGAAATAAGAACGAAAGCAATTGGACATTTGTATAAAACGTTATGGCATTTGCGCCAAAAAATGTTCTGTTGGAATGAGGACATGAGCTTATCGAAGTCGTTCGATCATAACTTCTTCGTCCGACCTCCGAATTAAGCGATTCTTAAGGCGTTGGATTTATGACATGCTTAACTACCTCTCCATAAAAGTTCGTAACCATTGGATTTAAATCCAAAAAGTTTGATGCAAAGGAAGTGATGGGTAGTTTTGGAGGGCATGAGTGGGCTATAAACCCACTACGATTTCTTAAGCATATCTTGGTCCATAGAGCTCTGTTTGGGGTGGTTCTTATTTCTAATTGAGCTAGAGACTAAGAGCTACCATTGTGAAGAAGTCTTTGGGGGAATTTGTGTTTCAGTCGTGTGGGTCCGCCCTTGGGCTGAGAAGTCATGCCAAGGAGGAATTTCTCCTTGGTGGTTTCCAGGTAAAGGAACTTGGAAATTCATATATGTCTTCGTCTTCGGTCCGATCGTTGGGCTTCGGAAACGGGGCCCAACATCTTGTGGTATCAGAGCTTAGGCTTTTAAAATGTCCTAGGCGTAAAATGTGTTGTGCTATATATTGTGTGTTATGTGCTAATTGTTTGCATTTTAAATTGATGGTTTGCCTTAATTGACCTGCATATCACGCATACATGTAGAATGTGAGCTAATCGTTAGTATTTCTATTGAAGGAGTGAGATTCCACCTCTTAGAAGAACACGAGGAATTATGCAAGGATCGGTTGCACCTGACCCTCCACCAAGAGAGGAGGGCACGGATGAATCTGTAGCCCCAGTGAATGCTGAGGCTTCTGTCGAGCAAGGTAGTGATCCCGCTCGTGTAGGAAAATCCCGGGAGGTACATCACATGTACCAAGTGCGGAAAACAAAAATTTTTGTCGCCGGGACCTTCCCGAAGGCCAGGATCTATGTGTCGGTATGAAGACTCAAACTGAATAGCCAATAGAGACTATCTCTAAAGGTATCCACGAGAGATCGAAAACCTAACCGCCTTTGACCGGGAATAGCTAGAACAAAGTAAAGGCTGCTAGACCCTACCTCGTCCTTGGAGAGCTTGGATCAACGTTGGAAAGCTTGCTTGGAAGAAGAGAAAGCGATGGTTGCCAAAGAGAGAAGAAGATGAAACCTTTTCTACTAACTTAACATTTAAGCTATTCTTCTCTTTAAACCCATAAGGCTCTTGACCATCATCACTAAGCCATCTTATATGTATCTTTTAACAATTAAAAGACTACCATAAGATGAGGCCAAGTGTATGGCTTAATAGCCATTCATTAATTAATGGAATAAATTAATCAAATTTGAAAAGTCAAAGGCTAATCTCTTCTTCCCTCTTTCAAAGCGTGCACATGGGCTAATAAATATAATAATTAATTAATTAATCAATTAAGATATAATTGCTAAGGTCGATCCAGTAGAATTGGTCTTACTGAAACTCTCATCGGCCCCGATCTTTGAAACGACTCGAAACCTTTCTTAACAATATTGATGTCGCGATCTCATCGGACATATTCCAATCTCATCGGGATCCATTTAATCCTAATGCTCTCCATTATGGAACTTTGTCCAATCTTATTTACGGATTCTCCGAAACACTCTTATCGTGTGACCCTTTAGGTTCCGGTTATGTTGGCCACTTAGATTAACAATTAATCTGAGTAAGTCATGGCGGCGTCTAGCAACACATCATGACCTCCAATTGACCGGAAAGTAATTGGTTTGATGAATTCATCACGAACCGATCACGAACCCTTCCATGACAATTCTTGTGCAATTCGTCCTTTCAACATCCTATACCCCACTTGGTTATGAGTATGGTCAAAGTGTCAACTCTTACTAGACTAAGTCTAGCCCAGTGATATCGGTTCTGTCTTAGGACTCATTACTTTATATGTCCATGAAGACACTCTTCATGACATATTTATCTCTGACGAGACTTAAAGTAATGATCTGACGAAGAGGCGAGGTATCTCTTCGCTATCACGTAGTGATGAATCCTTTATTAGCTACTCAATTACCTTGAATACCTCAAGTTGCACCCAAGCACCACCCTATGAGTAACCTCTCGAAGGCAACAAGGAATGGAGTCAAAGCACGAATCAATATCCAAGATATCCTTGAGTACCTCAAGTCTAAGGATACTTGCACCATTGCTATGATGAGATTATCACCGACATTAGAATAGGAAATCCAAGTGATGATCTCATGGCGGGTCATCGAATGTACTTACTACCGCTAGTAAGCATCCACATGTCAACTCTAAATATCCCATATTTACGGTTTACGAGATCCTTTGCTTGATCCAATCAAGGAGTATAACATATCTTAGTCAATCCGGATTAATGATGTCGATCTCATTAATCCTATGACTAGGAGAATTTAATCTTGACATAATTGCACATGATAGGAATCTCGGGATTATGATCACATCATAATTTCCTTCATGCTATGTCATATATCATGGACTTCATTAATTTGATTAAAGATCAATATCAATTCATAAAGAACATCAAATAAATGAAACATGCATTTCTTTATTTATTCATAAAGTGCATACATGACTATGAACAAAAAGTGCTAAAGGGATTGCCTTTGAGGGCACTACTCTAACAATCTCACGATCTTTGTACCGCGCATATTCGACTTACGGGTATACAAGTCGACTTATTAGTGTCGACCGGTATAAGTCGACTTACATCTTCATACAAGTCGACTTACACCTTCAAATCTCCCACTGACCTAAAGCCAATCGCCTTGGTATCTAATACCATAGCGAGTACATGAGAATCAAAACTCTTACGTGACAATGGCTTCGTCAGCGGATCGGCAATGTTACGCTCTGTGGAATTCTCTCGATCGCGACATCACCTCCGCAATGATCTCTCGAATCGGATGATATCTGCAGTGCGTGTTTAGATCGTTGGTGAGACCTTGGTTCCTTTGCTCGAGCAATAGCCCCATTGTTGTCACAATACAAGCCGTATGGGCCCATCACATTAGGAACCACACCAAGTTCGATAATGAACTTCTTGATCAAAATACTTCCTTTCTGCCTCGATGCGAAGAATGTACTCTTCCTCGGTTGTCGAATCGTGATCGTCTCTTGTTTGGAACTCTTCCAACTAAGCGCTCCATGCTTCGGTGTGAAAACATAACTTTGACCGGGATTTTGAATCATCCTTATTAGATTGAAAATCGCATCCAGTATGCCCGCTCACTTGAGATTTCCATCTCCATATATCGAAAACATCCTTAGTCCTTGTAAGTACTTGAGGATATTCTTGACACCACCCATGACCCTCACGGGATCCGATTGGTATCGCTTTCGTGACACTCGAGGCATCGATACATCGGCCTCGTACATAACATAGCATACATGGCCGATCCTCTGCAGACGCATACGGGATCGATCCATGCGCATCCTCTCATCTTGTGTCTTAGGACATATAGATTTGAGAGTGTTATCCCATGAGACATGGGAAGAAACCCTCTCTTGGATTACTCCATGCTAAACCTCTTTAGCATCTTGTCTATGTCGATGATTGTGAAAGACCAAGCAACCTCTTGATCTATCTCTATAAATCTTTATCCAGGATAAAAGTTGCTTCACCAAGGTCTTTCATCCATAAATTGTTTGGACAACCAAATTTTAGCGATTGCAACATAGAAACATCGTTTCGAGTAATAATATGTCATCTACATATAACACAAGGAATACGATTGCGGTCCCATTAACCTTCTTGTACACACAAGTGTTCATCCGAATTTTGTGAGAAACCAAACTCTTTGATTGACTCATCAAAACGGATGTTCCAACTCTGGATGCTTGCTTGATCCATAAATGGATTTACGAAGCTTGCATACCTTTTCGCCATCGATGGAAGTGAAGCCCTACGGTTGTGACATGTACACATCCTCGGCCAGATTTCCATTAAGGAAAGCTGTCTTCACATCCATTTGCCATATCTCATAATCATAATGAGCGGCAATGGCTAGGAGTATCCTAATAGATTTAAGCATTGCTACGGGGCTGAAGGTCTCGTCATAGTCAACTCTTTGTCTTTGACGAAATCCTTTGGCCACAAGCCTTGCTTTATAAGTAATCACATTACCATCCACGTCAGTTTTCTTCTTAAAAACCCATTTGCACCTTATAGGTTTTATCCCTTCAGGTGCATCAACCAAAGTCCATACTTGGTTTTGGTACATAGAATCCATTTCAGCTTTCATGGCACAAAGCCATTTTTCAGACTCTGAACTTTTCAGAACCTCTTCATAGGTAGCAGGCTCATCATCTTTTATGAGCAATACGTCATTCTGTTCACTTACGAGAAATCGATATCTCTCGGAAACAGTGTGTATCCTACTTGACCTACGAACTTCGTGTGTAGTAGAAGGTTGAACTGTTACTTCATCCGAATGAGTGGCAGTCTCGAGTTCAGCAAATGATTGATACGTATGCATTTGAGCATCTTGAACTTCTTCAAGTTCAACTTTGCTCCCACCGTCTTCTTCAGAAAAACTCTTTCTCTAAGAAGGCGGCGTGCTTTGAAACAAACACCTTTTGTTCCTCGAAGGTAGAATTGATATCCATGGTCTCTTTAGGATATCCTACAAACAAACACTTATCGACTTTGTTTCAAGCTTATCTCGATGAATCCGCTTCACGTGGCGGGACAACCCCAAACTTTCAAATGAGAAAGATAAGGTTTTCATTAGTTCACATCTCATATGGAGTAACATCAAGCTGTCTTAGAGGAACTCTGTTTAGCAAGTAAGCAATTTGTCTCTAGCGCATACCCCAAAATGATTTTGGTAACTGCGAAACCCATCATTGATCGTACCATGTCCAACAAGGTTCGATTTCTCCTTTCAACCACACCATTGTCTTTGTGGTGTGTAAGGAGGAGTCCAGAGATAAAATGCCATTATCTACGAGATAATCCGTAAGCTGTTGGTCTAAGTGTTCTCCACCACGATCGGATCGTAATGCCTTGATACTTTTACCAAGTGGTTTTCTACTTCATTTCTGAATTGTTTGAACTTTTCAAGCGCTTGATTTGTATCTCATCGAGATACAAGTACCCATATCGAGAATAATCATCGATAAAGGTAATGAAGTAACGACAACTATTTCTAGCATAGATGGACATCGGACCGCATACATCTGAATGTATTAGGTCTAATACTCCAGTCGCTCGTTCACCCTTTCCTTGAAGGGTAACTTAGTCATCTTGCCTAATAAACAAGATTCGCATGTGTCATATGATTCATAATCAAATGACCCTAAGCGCCACTTTTATGGAGCTTAGCGATGCGTGTCTCATTTATATGGCCCAGCCGACAATGCCATAAGTAAGTTGACTTTAAATTTTCTCTTTTATGTCTTTTGGTGTCATTGACATTCATAATTGGATAAGACATATCTAATATGTAAATTCCATTGCATAATGTACCAAGATTACCATAAAGCATTCCATTAGAATTAATAGAACAACCATTGCTATTAAAATTCAAATGGAAACCAACTCTATTTAAACAAGAAATGACAATATGTTCTTTGTCAAAAATTTACAAAATAACAATCATCCAATTCGAGTACAAGCCCGGTGGGAGAGACAAAACATAGGTTCCTACGGTTAATCAGCAACTCTTGCTCCATTTCCAACACGCAGTCTACTTCTCCCTTCATGAGCATCTCTCCCCTTAGGCCCTCGTGCATATCATTACATATGTGTGAGCCACAACCAAAGATCAAATACCCAAATGTTGTGATCGAAGCAGTATTAACCTCGATGACATACATACCGAAGTAGTTGAGGCATCGATGCCTTCTTACGCTTCAAAGACTCGAATAGACTTTGCAATTGCGCCTCCAATGGCCATCTTTACCATAATGGAAGCAAGTTCCTTTGGGCGACTTCTTTGGTCTTCTTCTTGATGGCACTTCCCTTTGGTTTCTTGGCCTTCTTCTTCTTTGGGTTCTTTTCTTCTTTGAACCGGAAAAGAAGCAGCCACCATTAACACTTGCTTACTATCATTCTTGATAGATGCCTTTCATTTGTCTTGGCAGATTGATCAACTCGGTATTGTTGTGGATATTTGGTTCATCCGATAGTTTAACACTAACCGTGAATAACTCTCGGACAATCCAACCGAATTAAGTCTATACTTAACTCATAATCCATTACAAAACCTAAGGCGACCAATCTCTCAATATAGCCATTCATCTTGAGGGCATCTTGCATGCGAGATGTCCCTGGAGCCATCTTTAATGGTGAAGAAAGCCTTGAGGTCTCGAACCTTTCGACTAAGCTTGCTCATCAAACGACTCCCCAAGATGAAATACTATAGTGTGAGCATCCATGGACTCGTTTCTTACTGCGCAGCTGGTGACATCGAGGCAAGCATAATGCAAGTAGCCATGTCATCGTCCTTTAGATGCTTACGATATGCTTTCGATCCTCATCGAAGCATCGACAAAAGTGCATCTGGAAGTGGAACATCTAGGATGTATCCGTTCCTCGATCGAGAACAATTCTCGATTCCTTAGCGATCGAAAATTCGGTCCGATTAACTTGTTGGAATCCATTAGCGGCGTAAGTTCACACTTGGAAGACATCTTGACCAACCTAAGCGGAAAGAGAGAAAGAATGTTAGAATAAGAAAAGATGCATAATCATAAGGACTTGAATGATATGCAAAAGCTCCCACTAGTTTCATAGAATCCATAACCCTCATTCTGAAGCCAAAGAAACAAGATGACATAATGTCTAGTGGGTTGATATCCGATATTGCTAAGAATGACCTTGGGTTTACCCAACAAGCCACACTTAGGTCAATCGGTGGGTATTGAACATACCAATTGCATCATCGATAACCGACATTAAGCATGACCTTGGGTTTACCCAACAAGCCACCTTATGTCTCGGGAGGTATCAAATATACCAATTACATCTTAGACACAACTATCGATCCGTACTATCAACTTGTTGATGTGTGCACTTACATTGGGTTATCACCTCTTTGATGCGCATACATCTGATGTATGCTACCCAATTTCGCCTCTGTCCACGTTGACCTTGAGTTTACTCAACAAACCAACGCTTCTAGTGAAAACCAACCCATTAATCCGAAAATCACATTTTCATGGTTCGAACATATCCGTATAGAGCGAGCTTGAGTTTACCCAACAACCCAACCCTATAAGAACTCTGGTTCTTACCATATTAATGGAAGGCGTTAGTTTTCATATACGGAGGAGGATTTGAACTCTAGACTCAAAGTGAAGGATTATAGTCGCCAGGACTATATGGAATGATTTAGGTTTCATCAATCACATTGAATCTTTCCGTATAATCATCTATCATCCCTCTTGAGCATGTCACAAGTCAACTTACAAAGAATGCAAGTCGCCTTATGCCCCTGTCCACGCACAAGTCGCCTTATATCATGATACAAGTCGACTTATGGCAAGACCTTGAACAAGTCGACTTATGTCCTGTATAAGTCGACTTATCCAACAAAAATTGCTATTATCTCTAATCGGCTAATTCCTCAATCCATGTAATCCCAATTCACAATACCAACATATCTAAGGTAATATCTGTTAATTTGATGTACCAATGAACACTTCATTGTTACATGATTGCCATATACAGTCAAACCATACAAGAAAAGCTTGAAAATGAGTCATTACTCATAAATATCCAAACAATTCAGGAAACACCAAATTATCACCCTAAGCATCTCTAGCTAGTCCATACATTATCAAATTACTTCTGCACAAGTCACAAAAAATTATGACGGCCAAAACAAGCAAGATAATGAAATACACTAACGAGACGCTAATGTGACCTATTCGGCATCCGAAAATTCTTGGAAAAACAACTTCAAGCAATTCAGTTTGGAAAGCATACTACATCAAGATAACTCATTTTCAATCATATTAAAAATGGTCCAAGGCATTGGAACTGAAAAATACACATTCAATTATGTCAAGCAAAACAGTCCCATCAACTTTCACAAAACTGCCAAGTACTACACATTGCTCGAAATAATCATTGAAACAATTTCAATAAATTCTGAGAAAATTATACAGGTTACTACATGTTTAGAACATGCTTCATGAATATTTTCAGGATTTATAGCCATCAAAAACTCAGTCAACCTAAGCAACAAAACCGATTCAAAATCTGTGTTCATCAACACAGCTATTCCCAACAGCATAGAATAAATTCGTGAATAAATAGCAAATCACCTTGAAAACACTTTTCCATCCATATAGACATTCAAAAACATCTTAGGGACATGTTGGTGAAGGAAAATCAGAAAAATTTTTTTCTAGAATTTATTATCGAATTTATACACATGCTTGTTCACAGAATGTGTCACAAAACAGCATCTAGAACCTTAGGGAATAAAATAGCAAAACTATATCAAAACAAATTGATAAATTCTCATCTTTCACAGACATATTATATCACATGTTATGAACAATTCTGGGCAGAAAAATTTCGAAAAACATATCCCTATAATAATTCAAAATTTGGACAGCATACATGCATCAACGTCAAATTCAAATAGGAAGTCCGACCTAGCTAGGGTTTTAGCTTCATACACGGCACAAGTGGCTCTGATACCACTGTAGGAAAATCCCGGGAGGTACATCACATGTACCAGGTGCGGAAAACAAAAATTTTTGTCCCCGGGACCTTCCCGAAGGCCAGGATCTATGTGTCGGTATGAAGACTCAAACCTGAATAGCCAATAGAGACTATCTCTAAAGGTATCCACGCAGAGATCAGAAAACCTAACCGCCCCTTTGACCCGGGAATAGCTAGAACAAAGTAAAGGCTACTAGACCCTACCTCTTTCCTTGGAGAGCTTGGATCAACGTTGGAAAGATTGCTTGGAAGAAGAGAGAAACGATGGTTGCCAAAGAGAGAAGAAGATGAAACCTTTTCTACTAACTTAACATTTAAGCTATTCTTCTCTTTAAACCCATAAGGCTCTTCGACCATCATCACTAAGCCATCTTATATGTATCTTTTAACAATTAAAAGACTACCATAAGATGAGGCCAAGTGTATGGCTTAATAGCCATTCATTAATTAATGGAATAAATTAATCAAATTTGAAAAGTCAAAGGCTAATCTCTTCTTCCCTCTTTCAAACGTGCACATGGGCTAATAAATATAATAATTAATTAATTAATCAATTAAGATATAATTGCTAAGGTCCAGTCCAAGCTGGGTTGGTCCTACTGCTCATCTTGGGCCCCGATCTTTGAAACGACTCAAAACCTTTCTTAGCAATATTGATGTCGCGATCTCATCGGGACATATCCCAATCTCATCAGGATCCATTTAATCCTAATGCTCTCCATTATGGAACTTTGTCCAATACTATTTTACGGATTCTCTGAAACACTCTTATGCGTGTGACCCTTTAGGTTCCCGGTTATGTTGGCCACTTAGATTAACAATTAATCTGAGTAAGTCATGAGCGGCGTCTAGCAACACATCATGACCCCCAATTGACCGGAAAGTAATTGGTTTGATGAATTCATCACGAACTAGATCACGAACCCTTCCATAGACAATTAATGTACAATTCGTCCTTTCAACATCCTATACCCCACTTGGTTATGAGTATGGTCAAAGTGTCAACTCTTACTAGACTAAGTCTAGCCCAAGTGATATCAGTTCCTGTCTTAGGACTCATTACTTTATATGTCCATGAAAACACTCTTCATGACATATTTATGCTCTGGCCAGAGACTTAAAGTAATGATCCTGACAAGAGGCCAGGGTATCTCTTCTGCTATCACAGAAGTGATGAATCCTTTATTGGCTACTCAATTACCTTGAATACCTCAAGTCGTACCCAAGCACCACCCATGAGTAACCTCTCGAAAGGCAACAAGGAATGGAGTCAAAGCACGAATCAATATCCAAGATATCCTTGAGTACCTCAAGTCTAAGGATACTTGCACCATTCTATGATGAGATTATCACCGACATTAGAATAGGACATCTATGTGATGATCTCATGGCGGTCATCGATGTACTTACTACCGCTAGTAAACATCCACATGTCAACTCTAAATATCCCATATTTACGGTTTACGAGATCCTTGCTTGATCCAATCAAGGAGTATAACATATCTTAGTGCGTCCGGATTAATGATGTCGATCTCATTAATCCTATGACTAGGGAGAATTTAGATCTTGACATAATTGCACATGATAGGAATCTCGTGATTATGATCACATCATAATTTCCTTCATGCTATGTCATATATCATGGACTTCATTAATTTGATTAAAGATCAATATCAATTTATAAAGAACATCAAATAAATGAAACATGCATTTCTTTATTTATTCATAAAGTGCATACATGACTATGAACAAAAAAGCGCTAAAGGGATTGCCTTTAGGGCACTACTCTAACAATCTCACGATCTTGTACGCGTAAGTCGACTTACACGGGTATACAAGTCGACTTATTAGTACCGAACTGGTACAAGTCGACTTACATCTTCATACAAGTCGACTTACACCTTCAGCTCGGTCACAGTCGCAGGAGTCGCCCGTTCCACAGGAACAAGCGCCTACCTTGGATCCGAGATTGTTCCAAGCTTTCACCCAGGCATTTGTTCAGGTTATGGGACAGATGCCGCAATCTTCCGCTCCGGCTCCGGCAAGGAAGAGAAAGCAGTTCAACAAGTTAAGGAAATTTGGGGCGGTAGATTTCTTTGGGACCTCTGATCCAGAGGAAGCTGAGAATTGGCTTCGAAAGACAGAGAGGATCCTAGATCGGATGGATTGTGAAGTTGATGAGAAGGTTGACTATCTTGTGAGCACGCTTGAGGATGCCTGCATTGGTGGGAAAGTGTCCTGAGTCGGTTGAAGCCACGAGTTTTGGCATGGGATGACTTTCTCACTGCCTCTGAAGAAGTATCTGTCGAGGTGTATATTCAGTGAAGCGAGGGAATTCTTGAGCCTCACTCGAGAGAGAGATGACGATTAAGCGTATGAGTGGCGGTTCACTCGATTGTCGGTATCTTGGCGGAGTTAGAATGAGTGAAGCGACCAAGTCTCAAGGTTTGAGTCGAGCTGCACCTAGCAATCAGAGAGAAGGTGATAGTACAGAATTTCTGTGACTTCCAGCAGTTGGTGGAAGCAGCATTGAGGGTGGAGAATGTAGAGAATATCAAGAGTTCTGTCAGTAAAAAGAGGAAAGGCAGAGAGCAGTTTAGAAGAGGAGGTGGAGCTCCATATGCGAGAGAAGTGCGGGACTTTTCCCCTTTCGATCGGAGGAAAAGAGCAGTGGAGCAAGCAGACCGAGGTCAATGAGAACTGCCTCACATCAAGCCTCAACAGCTGGAGGAAGTAGGAGAGGAGATGGGGATAGGCCGCCAAACCCCAAGTGTGAGCACTGGCGGGAACCATCTGAGGGAATGCTACTGCTTGACTGGAGCTGTTTCAACTGTGGAAGAAGGGCACAGGCAAGAGAGTGTCCTCAACCTCCGAGGCGGGAGAGGAGTCGGATCTGAGCCTCTAAAGGGTTGAGACAGTGGGACCAGAGCGATAGAGGGTGGGCGGTAGAAGTTACGATGCACGATCGAAAAGTGAACCCTCGGGGAGACCGAGGGGACAAGCTCCAGCTAGAGTGTTTGCTATGACAAAGGAAGATGCTGAGACAACTCTGGAAGGACTGACTGGTATGATTAAACTTTTTGCTGAAGATGTTATTGTTTTGATTGATCCGGGTTCTACCCACTCGTTTGTGTCTTTGAGTAGAACTATGGTTGGTAGGGAATTGAGCCCATTGGATACTCCTTTAATGGTGAGTACTCCAATCGGTCAATGTATTATTATTAGTCAAGTATATAGAGACTGTGAGATATTCGTTGGAGAGGAGCGATTAGTGATGGATTTAATGCCTTTGAGGATGAGCGGATTAGATGTAATTTTGGGGAAGGACAATTTGGAGAAGTACAATGCCAAGTTGGATTGTAAGCACAAGACGGTGGAGTTTGAAGTAGGCAATGGCAGAAAGGTAGTGTTCGTGGGGGACAGAAAGGCGAGTCCGATTAGAATGGTTTCGACTTTGACAGTGGAAAATTTGATGAGGAAAGGAGGTGAAGCGTTTTTGGCCTACGTGGTAAACACAAGGGCAGATGGAGGGAAATTAGAGGAAATACCTTCGTCAGGGAATTCCCGGATGTCTTTTCCGAGGAATTACCAGGACTACCGTCGCCTAGGGAAATTGAATTTCCTGTTGAGCTTCTTCCGGGCTCAATGCCAATTTCGATCCCGCCTTATAGAATGGCTCCGGGAGAGTTGAAGGAGCTTAAGGAGCAATTGGAAGATTTATTAGAGAAGGGTTACATTAGGCCGAGTTCTTCGTCATGGGGAGCTCCGGTCCTTTTTGTAAAGAAGAAGACGGATCGTTAAGGATGTGTGTGGACTACCAAAGCTCACCATGTCACTATCAAGAATAGATATCCGCTCCCCGCATCGACGATTTGTTTGATCAGTTGCAAGGGGCGAGAGTCTTTTCTAAGATAGATTTGAGATCGGGTTACCACCAATTGAGGATAAAGGAGTCGGATGTGTCCAAGACTGCTTTCAGAACTCGGTATGGCCACTTTGAGTTTCTGGTTATGCCATTTGGATTGACGAATGCGCCGGCAGCTTTCATGGACTTAATGAATAGGGTTTTTAAATCCTTCTTAGACCAATTTATCATTGTTTTTATAGATGATATATTGGTTTATTCTAAGAGTGACAAGGAGCATGAGGAACAGTTGAGGATTGCCTTGGAGACTTTGAGGAAGAACGAATTATATGCTAAGTTCGACAAATGTGAATTCTGGCTAAGGGAAGTAGTGTTTCTTGGACATGTGATTTCGGAGCACGGAGTGCATGTGGACCCGAGAAAGATAGAAGCAGTTGTGAAATGGGAAGCACCAAGAATATAATGAATTGAGGAGTTTTTGGGTTTAGTGGATATTACAGGAGGTTAGTGGAGGGCTCTCTATAATAGCAGCTCCACTTACCAAGTTGACTAGGAAGGACCGAAGTTTGTATGGGTGATGAATGCGGAAAGAGCTTTGAGGAGCTTAAGTATCGATTGACGAGTGCACCAGTTTTGACTTTGCCTTCGGGTAATGATGGATACATAGTGTATAGTGATGCCTCTAGGAAGGGGTTAGGCTGTGTATTCCTGATGTGCAGGAGTTGAAAGATGAAATTTTGGATGAGACACATAATGCGCCTTATGCGATGCACCCAGGAAGTACGAGAATGTATAGAGATTTGAAGGAGCATTTCTGGTGGAAATGGATGAAGAAAGAAGTTGCAGAATATGCTAAAAGATGCTTAGTGTTGGACCCCGAACATTTGAGGATAATAGAAATATTACAATGAATTTAAGTGAGAAAGAATTGGTGAGAATGAGAATGAATTTAAGGAAATGTGATGAATTTAAGAAAAATGTAGGAGAAAAGAATTGTTTCGGTTAAAGGAATTTGATATTTGAATGAATTTTTATGGATTATGAGAGGAAAGTGGATGAGTTGATTGAAATGAAGTTAAAGAGTATGAATTAAAAAGAAAAAGTGTGAAAATTTGAAGGATTTAGAAAGTTTGACTTTTTGGAGAGGGAATGTTTGACTTTGAGAGTTGACTTTTGTTTGAGGCAAAATTTGATAAAATGATGTACATGAAACTTGTAGATTATGTTACGAGCTTTCTGTAGCCATAAAGTTTGCAATTTTTCGATATCGGGAGTGGAAGTTATGATCAGTCAAAGTTTATGTTTGATAAGGTTGACTTTTGACTTTAATTATGATGACTGAATCTTTGACTGAGAAATTAACCTAGTTAGAGATTAATTGAGCTTTGATGTTCTTCATGAAAATTGAAGGGTTTGTTTTGATCTTTATTTCGATATAAAGTATGCAAATTTTCGATCTCGGAATAATAAGTTATGATTTTTACAAGTGTATATTATGGTTTTAGCATGAATATTAGAGGATAGTATCTTTGACCGGATAATGGACCCCCGTAGGAGTCGAATTGATGTTTATGTCCTTCGTGAAAGATTTAGAGCTTCCCTTAAGCTTTCTATAGAGACTAAGTTTGTCAAAATTGAAGTTCGGGATTAAGAATTATGAATTTTGAAAGTTTTGAGTTTTTATGTGAAAAAAAGGGGAAATGAAGTCCCCCGTCGCTAGGGCGACACGTCGCCGTAGCGATGGCGAGCGTTCGGCTCGCATCACTACGGTGACACGTCGCCGTAGTGATGGCGAACGTCTGGCTCGCGTCGCCCTAGGGCGACCCAGCCCTCGCCGCACCCAGTGCGCGCGTGTTTCGCTCGATACGGCGCCATTTTTGTTTCTCCAATACGACGCCGTTTTGATTTTTCTTGCTTGTTATTTCCTCCAATCCGACCTTTGTTCACTGTTTTGCTCATATCTTTTCCGTCCGACATCCGATTGAGTTGATTCTTGCGGCGTTGGATTCGTAAGACAATTCCCTACATTCTCATAGAAATTTGTGAATTTTTGAGATTAAATTAATGGTGATTAATTTAATCAAAGTGAGTCGGGAAATTTTCCGAGCATAGTTCAGTGTTTTGTGAAATTCAGGATCTGTAGAGATCCGAAATGTAGCGCCCCCTTACCATAGGGTATCCACCGGAACGCCCGTAGGTCATTCCGATAAATATCCCACGACAAGAGACCACTACTGACAACAACCGCTACACTCCTCATGGCATCCCAATCATAAGACAGTAATAAGAAATTGACTACTTTTTAAAACCAAATTGGATTCCGTTTCATTCACTTAAAACTCGATAATTTACAAGCTGTCGGTACTTTTTAATTTACACATGATCCAAACACGCACATTAAGTATCATCTTGTCTTGTCTAAAAGCAGATCTAACTATAAGTCTCCAAAAGCCCAACGATCGACCTTTGAGCCATTGCTTCTATCGCCAATCCACGATATCTGGCTCTACAGATCTGAGGAGCTATCTGCTATGCTTAGGCCTGAAAATAAATTGCAATTTTGGATGAGTTTGCGAACTCAATGAGAAACCATCATCGATGGTTCTCCCAATTCATGCATCACATAAGCATGATACGATACTCATTCAATAATTATACAAAACACAATACTAATACAATCACAAGACAATTCGGCATACAGATCACGATCCACGATCATAGAACGGTGTATATATCCATCAAATGCGATGCCAAATATTGATCCGATGCAATGCACATGTGACTCTTTTCCAGATTCATTACTGATGTGTGACCGAGCGCATAATGTTGATCAAGATAGACGCGTCTGGGAGAATTATCTCCGTCGAGCTCGAGGCTCGGTTCAGATATATCGAGCTCTAGGCTCGGTTGATCTGATGGCGTCTCGATTCACAATTTTCTTTTAACGAGTGATGCGATTGTGCATGAATACACATGTCCCATATCGATAAACATGGTAATACACGGTCAAATACACAATATAATCACACAATCCAATTAACGCTTGCCTAATGCTTATTTCACGATCAATTGGGCCATATATAACCACATAATCCCGTAGGCGATCAATTCACGCCTTAATCCACGTAATCCCGTAGAAAATCAATTTACAACAATAATTCATGTATTCTCCGTAGGGCAATCAAACCACAGTTAACACATAGATTGGAATAACCAACTAGGTTACTCACCTAATAACTTCCACGCTAGTGCTGGGAAGTCTCTGCCAAGTCCGTGGAACGACGGTCCACTTGAGCCTCTATAGCACATTAAATGAATAGCCATTACCATCGGTATACTTGAAATGACTAAATAATGCACATGAAATCAGTAAAATGTGTATAATGCATGTTCATGGCAATCCCGACCCTAATCCAATATTTTTCCATAATAAAATTCTATAAAAAATTAGAAATCTATAGGCGCTGACGGTGCGCCAATCGGACTTCTATAGGTCCCCAATTAAATAAAACAGTGGTTCACATGTTCCGTCAATAGGGGCTACGTCATATTCCCATCTAAAAATTCCTGTTTTCTCATAAAATGAAATTAAACATTCAACGAATCCGATGCCTCTGGAATCAGGTCAATCGGACATCGGACGGAAAAGTTATTCGCGAAAGAAACCAAAACTCAACAATTTATATTTATATAAATAACCCTTATTTCCCCCCCTTTTTTTTTTCTGATTTCCAACCAAACTTCCAACACCCATAACTCTTTCTACACATTTCTGAAAAATGCAAACTATACCTTGTTGGAAAGCTTATGAAAAGCTCTACAATTCTCAAGAAGACCATAAAAATCAATTCCAACCCTAAGGGTGTCAAATATCCCATCAAACCTTCTGCCTACTCAATTCCCATTAACACAGGGCAGTACATTGACAATTTCATAACTCACTGATTCTTCAGAAATAAATTACCACAAAAATATGGTCAATAAGTTCACAATGTCCTCAACAACTTTCATGAACAATCCAACATCAAATTATATTGCTAAACAAGTCAATTAATTCATCTAATGTTACTGTCCCTGAAATCCTTCAATTTGGGCAGTAACCTTACAAGAAGCATAACTTCCAGTATACAAGTCAATAAAATCAGAACTTTATATCCCTGTAAAGATAACATCATAAGCTTCATTTTTCATGAAGCACTCTTCATCCAATTCGATCTCTATCAATTGCAAAACTGTTATGGAAGCTACTGTTATGATCAGCCATTCTTAACCTAATGTAGGGTTCACTTTTGAAAAATCATAACTCCCAATTCTGACTTCTAAAAATTACACACCAAATATCAATTTCAAGGTAATCTCTTCCTCTACAACTTTTCAGAAGCTCACTCACACCAATTCAGTCCACATAAAATGTTAAAATTGCCTCCAATCAGTAAACTCACAAAATCGCACTTAAGCTAGGTTTCATCCAAAATGCTCAAAACCAGTCATTAGTAATCAATTCATATCTCCCATTATACAATTCTAAAAAATAGCAAGATCAGTAGCAATGGAAAGATAATTCAATATGCTACAACTTCCATGGAGACCATTTTCCCTAATTCCATCTCAATTAATTCATAAAAATCAACAAAACTCAGATGTCATGATTGCGGTTACTGTTCATAGGCAATGGAACAGTAACTTTCCATTCAAAAATTCACCCTTCTATCATTGAAATTTAACAACACCTATTTCACACTAAATTGAAGCCAACATCCCAAAGTTTCAGTGGCCACTGACCTTACCTCATTTGCATTATTACAAAATAAATTATGAACAAAACAGTAACATCAATTATAATTCCAATTTTCCAGATTTAAGGTTAACCTTAGTTCAACCACTTCCAATGCCTTTTTCACATCACTAGACATCCAAATAAATACAAATTAAATATTTCTACAGTCATACATATACTAGGGCTAATACTAAAAAATTGGCAGTACTAAATTCCTCAATTCAAATACTCAAATAATTATCCATATTCCATTTAAAAGTAAGCCATAATCACTTCTATCATACTACTTTTAATTCATCCATAACCCTAACCTTATACCCATTAATCCAAGCAATAAAAGACATCAATATCATGCATCCCTAAGCATACTAGATGCTCCCAACCTCTCATTCAAAGCTTCTACCAACCATGACATGCAAGTCATGCTAACAACATCATTAAACATAAGAATTAAAGAACTTACCTATTAGCTTTTCCTCCCTTCTCTTCCGTTCAATTCTTTCCTATGCTTTCTACCTACTTCTACTAACATCCAACAAGCTCGTGACTCTTCATGAAGAGGGTAAGACACTAAGTTAGTTGGAAGTAGGAGAATCCTTGAATGTTTGGAGGAAGGTTTGATGAAAGAAGAAGAAAATAGATGGTGGTGGGAAAGAGTTGAATGATTTCGGTGGAGAGTAGTTTCTAAACAATTAAGCTAGTTTTCCATCTTCCCAAAGGTTATAACCGTGGGTGAGTGGGTGAGTGATGATAAGGAGGAATTAATGAGAGGCTAGGTGGCATTATAGGATTTGTTTAGCCAAAGTTGAAAAGTCAAATAATAATTCTTTAATCCGGATCCAAAACTAACCCAATCAACTCAATTGACCCCAATTTCAATCCCAAAACAATATACCCAATATTACAAAGCCATTGGGTAGAAATTTTATTACCAAAATCGTAGGTTCGCTTAATTGGCGATTTTTCGATCCGGAATTGTCTCCTAAAATTCAGAAAAATTCCTAAAATCCCTTAAAATGTAAAACAATTTATGGTGCAATCGAAATAATTTTTCAAACTCGATTATCCCATTAATTTCATCTGAAGTTCAATTTCAACCTTAAAATTTAAAATGTCATGAATGCATGTATACTATGTGCATGTACAACCAATCAAGAATTATTGAGGCTATATGTCATATGCATGCCGAGATATAATTAAATATCCCAACCCGTCCCAATTACTAAAATACCCTTTCTATAGGAGAGGGATGTTCTAATTCTCCCTCTAACAAAATTTAGTCCTCGAAATTCTTACAGTTGATCGAAAGGTGAGGATCTTGTCTCCTCATATGCTCCTCGGTCTCCTGGTAGCCTCCTCGATCGAATGGTTCCGCCAGAGAACCTTCACCGATGGAATACTCTTATTCCTCGGTTGTTTCACCGAGACCCGATAATCAATCGGCTCCTCCACATAACTCAAATTCTTGGAGACCTCAATCTCTTGAGCGGTATCACATGTGTCGGATCGACCGATACCGTCGGAGCATACTCGCATGAAAGGCGTCATATAATCGAGACATCTCACTCGGTAAAGCTAGCTTTGTAGGCCAAAGGTCCGATCCTCTCGGTGATTTCATATGGACCAATGTACCTAGGGCTTAACTTACCCTTTCTCCCAAATCTCGAGACACCACGCCACGGTGACACCGTAAGAATACTCTGTCGCCCACATTATACTCAATGTCCCTCTATCTTTGATCCACATAGCTCTTACATTTATCCCGAGCCGCCTTGATGCGACTCAATCGATTTCACCTTAACAACGATATCTGAATCACTCGGACCCTTAATCATCCTCACACCTCTTCATCCCAATATGAGGGCGATCTACACGGCGCCCATACGATTACCTCATATGGAGCCATCCCGATGCTACTATGATAATGATTGTTATAAGCAAATTCAATCGGGGCTGAATCTCGATCCCATGCTCCTCTGAACTCCAATAAACAAGCCGAAGCATATCCTCAGCAGTCTTAATCGTCCTCTCACTCGCCCATCATGCGAGGATGAAATGTTGTCTTGAAATTGACTTAGTACCCATAGCAGATCAGAACTCGCGAACCTCGAAGTAAATCTGGGATCCTGTCGGATACTATCGACACCGGACCCCATGCGCCTCACTATCTCCGCCACATACTTCGGGCCAACTGATCCATGGTATTATTCTCCCTCACTAGTAAGAAATGGGCGATTTAGTCAACCGTCCACTATGACCCAGATAGCATCATCTTTGTCTCGGCGTCCCTAGGCAACCCCATAATGAAATCCATGGTGATCCGTTCCCATTTCCACTCCGGAATGGGCAACGAATGAAGCTTCCCTCTCGGAGCTTGGTGCTCGACCTTAACTTCTTTGGCACGTCAAACACCTGAACAAACTCACCACACTTCTTCATGCAGCCACCGTAAATGTTGCTTAAGGGTGTTATACATCTTGGTAGTACTAGGATGCATAGCATAAGTGGCCATGTGAGCCTCCTCCAGTATCTCTCGCCTCAGATCATCCACATCAGGTACACAAAGCCTATGCCCTATCCATAGAATCTCATCTCTCACATCAAACTCAGATCTCGAATCAGCTTTCACTTTCTCAATCAGTCTCACCATAACAGATCCTTATCACGAACTCTCCCGATCTGCCGGTAGCATCGGTCTCGATCTCAATGTAGCCAATAATACTCCATCCTCTCCGATTCATCTGAACATTCAAAGCCCTCAATGAATCAAATTAGGCAACCTCATAGCTTTGAATCGAAATTTGTACTAGTGTGTGACTTCCTACTCGGAGCATCTGCCACCACATTGGCTTTCCCAGGATGATATTCGATAGTACAATCGTAATCCTTCAACAACTCCAGCCACCTCCTCTGTCTCAAATTCAACTCTCTCTGGCTCAGTAGGTATCTCAAACTCTTATGGTCAGTAAAGATTTGAAAGGTCTCACCATACAGGTAATGCCTCCAAATCTTCAATGCAAATACAACTGCTGCTAGCTCTAAATCATGAACAGGATGATTTACCTCATGAGACCTCAACTGTCTCGAGGCATAGGCAATGACCCTACCATGCTGCATCAGAACACACCCCAATCCTCGATGTGATGCATCATTGTACCTCAAATCCTCCATCCCCAGATGGAATAGCCAACACCGGCAAGCGATAGTCAACCGATGTTTCAGCTCCTCAAAACTCTTCTGACACTCCTCGGTCCTTCTAAATGGAACATTCTTCCTCAGAAGTTTTGTCAGAGGGGCTGAGATCAATGAGAGCCCCTCGACAAATCTCCGTAATAACCACCAATCCGAGAAACTCGAATCTCGGCACATTCTAGAGCTTCCCACTTCAAAGACTTGCCTCCACCTTACCTCGGATCCACCAATACCCTCTCCAATCACTATATGCCCCAAAAGATCACTGATCCACCAAAATTCACATTTGCTTTGAATTTGGCGTACAACTATCTCTCCTCATCGCTCAGAACACAATCCTCAAATGCTCACTATGTTCTGCTATCCTCGAATACACCAAATGTCATCAATGAAAACAATAACAAACCGATCCGGTGGGGCTGAAATACCTTATTCATCAAGGCCATGAAAGCTGCGGGCATTAGTCAACCCAAACGGCATCACTAGAAACTCGAAATGCCCATACACTCTTGAATGCACTCTTGGGCACATCGGCCTCTGCAATCTTCAACCGATAGTAACCAGATCGCAAATCTAACTTGGTGAATACACAGCTCCTCTGAATCGATCAAACAAGTCATCAATCCTAGGCGGTGGGTACTTGTTCTTTCTGATCACCCGATTCAATTTGCCTATAATCGATGCACGACCTCAAAGTCCCATCCTTTTCTTCACAAACAAAACTGGAGCTCCCATGGTGAGACACCGGGTCTAATAAACCCTTCTCCAACAACTCCTGCTGAATGAACCTTGACTCCCTCGGTTCACAGTGCCATCCTATATGGAGGTATAGATATAGGGCGATGCTGAACGAGGTCAATAATAAACTTCGTCTCCGATCCGGTGGCAAACCCGGTAACTCGTCAGAAACACATCCGAAATTTCCTAACCACGGAATATCCTGGAGCCTCGCTTTCAACTCGGTGTCAACCACATGAGCCGAAATGCCTCACGGCCTCCTGCATCAATCTCGGGGCACTAAGGAAAGAGATCATCCGGCCGGCATTGCTGACTAACTCCTCGAACACCGCTTCTAGGTGACCGGAGACTCCAACACAACCTCCTTGGTATAGCAGGTCCATGATAGCCCTATGGGCGTCGGCCATCCATCCCGTAATCACATCGATCTCTCGGTGGCAATACTATAAGGTGCGCCCTCAATCGCTTGATCAATCTGGATCGAGCATCCCCATGAACCTCTCCTAATGCAGAGAGTAGTACTAGAGGTGTCTTGACCTCCAGCCCATCTTGTAACATCTCCCTATCCCATGCGATCTACATGCCATATGAGGTGCAATAAAGGAATGTGTGGATCCGGGATCCAAGAGCAAATGCTTCAATATCGTAAAGGAGAAGCATACCATTACAACATCGGGGAATCTGGGCCTCTATCGCGTCATGGCGTATACTCTTTCACAGGGGCGTGGTGGTGCCCGACCCTCAGTCCTCTGAAAGGACCCTCGGCTCTACCACGGCCTCTACCTCGGCCCTCCGTCCGGATCCACCCTCTACTACTCATGCAGTCGTACTACTCCCGGCTCGGCCCACTACCAAAGAAGTTGAACTCTCGATGTATCGGGCAATCCACGACCGATGCTCCGTCGAGCCGCACCTCAGCGAGCTCCAAGAATCCACCAACACTCCCATCGTCTCCTCTCACAATGCGGCACACTGGGAAATCATCCAGAGCCCTCGCCACTACCACTACCACCGGTCCAAATCTCCCCTACGCCTAAAACCAGATGTCTCGAACCTCCGGAGACTGAAAGTCCCGCCTCACAGGCGCTTACTAAAGCTCTGCCAGAGCTGCCACGACTCTCATTGGGCGCTTACCGGGACTCAATCTCGGCTGCCTCTGTCTCATCATTTGCTCACACTCTAACGGCAGACTCTCGGCTCAATAAATGTCCCCATGTCCGACCGAGCCAACTCGGTACGAATCTCGGTGTTGAGGCCATTCTCAAACCTTCTAACTTATCGGCCTCGGTCGGGACCATCAACATGGCATAATCTATCAACTCATTGAATTTCACCTCATACTCGCCACCGACATCCGTCCACGCTTGATTCGAAACTCCTGATCTTCATATCAAGGTAGACCTTGGGCATATAATTATCCTGAAGGCCCTCAAAACTCAAATTTGACGATGAAGCAAGGCACGGTGGTACTTGCTGCACAGCCTTCCACCACTTATATGTTGGGCCTACGCAATGGTGATACCGCATAATCGAACCTCTCATCGTTCGCGATCCATCTGATCAAGACTCTCTCCGTCCTCTCCAACCATCCCTCACCTCGGGTCTGCATCTTACCATAGAAATCTCATTTTGCTTGCGACAATCATACCTCCTCTCCGTCTCTCGAACTCGAGGAGGCGATCCTCGATCTGAGGCATAGAAGACTCCCTACTTGCTCCTCTCGATCCTTGGTCACCGGTCGCTTAACTTTGATCACCTAATCTGAAGACCTAAAACAAAACAAAATTTCGATCGGTTTCAACAGTTTCATCCGATTCATACCTACATTGTTACTATTCTCAAAAGATGCCAAACCATGCTCGATACCACCTAATGTAGCGCCCCTTACCATAGGGTATCCACCGAACGCATGCTAGTAGTCATTCCGATAAATATCCCACGACAAGAGACCACTATCGACAACAACCGCTACACTCCTCATGGCATCCCAATCATAAGACAAGAATAAGAAATTGACTACTTTTAAAACCAAATTGATTTCGTTTCATTCACTTAAAACTCATAATTTACAATCACAAGATTTTTAATTTACATGATCCAAACACGCACATTAAGTATCATCTTGCATCGTCTAAGAAATGATCTAACTATAAGTCTCCAAAAGAAAGCCCACCGACCGACCTTTGAGCCATTGCTTCTATCGCCAATCCACGATATACTGGCTCTACGATCTGAGGAGCTATCTGTCTATGCTTAGGCCTGAAAAATAAATTGCAATTTTGGATGAGTTTATAACTCAATGAGAAACCATCATCGATGGTTCTCCCAATTCATGCATCACATAAGCATGATACTGAGACTCATTCAATAATTATACAAAACACAATACTAATACAATCACAAGACAATTACGGCATACAGATCACAAATCACGGTCATAGAACAAAGTATATATCCATCAATCTGATGCAAATATTCATCCAAAGATGCAATGCACATGACTCTTTTCGATTCATTCTGATGTTGTGGATGGAGCATAATGTTGATCAAGATAGACGCGTCTGGGAGAATTATCTCCGTCGAGCTCGAGGCTCGGTTCGAAGATATCGAGCTCTAGGCTCGGTTCAATCTGATGACGTCTCGGTTCACAATTTTCCTTTTAACGAGTGATGCGGTTGTGCGTGAATGCACATGTCCCATATCGATAAACATGGTAATACACACCCAAATACACAATATAATCATACAATCCAATTAACGATTGCCTAATGCTTATTTCACGATCAATTGGGCCATATATAACCACATAATCCCGTAGGCGCCAATTGACGCCTTAATCCACGTAATCCCGTAGGCAATCAATTTACAACAATAATTCATGTATTCCCGTAGGAAATCAAACCACGCTAACACATAGATTGGAATAACCAACTAGGTTACTCACCTAATAACTTCCACGCTTAGTGCCGAGAAGTCTCTGCCAAGTCCGTGGAACGACGGTCCACTTGAGCCTCTGTAGCACATTAAATGAATAGCCATTACCATCGGTATACTTGAAATGACTAAATAATGCACATGAAATCAGTAAAATGTGTATAATGCATGTTCAGGGCAATCCCGCCCCTAATCCAATATTTTCCCATAATAAAATTCTATAAAAAATTAGAAATCTATAGGCGCTGACGGTGCGCCAATCGGACCTCTATAGGTCCCCAATTAAATAAAACAATGGTTCACATGTTCCAATCATAGGCTCGTCATATTCCCATCTAAAAATTCCCGTTTTCTCATAAAATGAAATTAAACATTCAACGAATCCGATGCCTCTGGAATCAGGTCAATCGGACATCGGACGGAAAAGTTATTCGCGAAAGAAACCAAAACTCAACAATTTATATTTATATAAATAACCCTTATTTCCCCCCCTTTTTTTTTTCTGATTTCCAACCAAACTTCCAACACCCATAACTCTTTCTACACATTTTTGAAAAATGCAAACTATACCTTGTTGGAAAGCTTATGAAAAGCTCTACAATTCTCAAGAAGACCATAAAAATCAATTCCAACCCTAAGGGTGTCAAATATCCCATCAAACCTTCTGCCTACTCAATTCCCATTAACACAGGGCAGTACATTGACAATTTCATAACTCACTGATTCTTCAGAAATAAATTACCACAAAAATATGGTCAATAAGTTCACAATGTCCTCAACAACTTTCATGAACAATACAACATCAAATTATATTGCTACACAAGGCAATTAATTCATCTAATGTTACTGTCCCTGAAATCCTTCAATTTGGGCAGTAACCTTACAAGAAGCATAACTTCCAGTATACAAGTCAATAAAATCAGAACTTTATATCCCTGTAAAGATAACATCATAAGCTTCATTTTTCATGAAGCACTCTTCATCCAATTCGATCTCTATCAATTGCAAAATTGTTATGGAAGCTACTGTTATGATCAGCCATTCTTAACCTAATGTAGGGTTCACTTTTGAAAAATCATAACTCCCAATTCTGACTTCTAAAAATTACACACAAAATATCAATTTTAAGGTAATCTCTTCCTCTACAACTTTTCAGAAGCTCACTCACACCAATTCAGTCCACATAAAATGTTAAAATTGCCTCCAATCAGTAAACTCACAAAATCGCACTTAAGCTAGGTTTCATCCAAAATGCTCAAAACCAGTCATTAGTAATCAATTCATATCTCCCATTATACAATTCTAAAAAATAGCAAGATCAGTAGCAATGGAAAGATAATTCAATATGCTACAACTTCCATGCAGATCATTTTCCCTAATTCCATCTCAATTAATTCATAAAAATTAACAAAACTCAGATGTCAGGGTTGCGGTTACTGTTCATAGGCAATGGAACAGTAACTTTCCATTCAAAAATTCACCCTTCTATCATTGAAATTTAACAACACCTATTTCACACTAAATTGAAGTCAACATCCCAAAGTTTCAGTGGCCACTGACCTTACCTCATTTTCATTATTACACAATAAATTATGAACAAAACAGTAACATCAATTATAATTCCAATTTTCCAGATTTAAGGTTAACCTTAGTTCAACCACTTCCAATGCCTTTTTCACATCACTAGACATCCAAATAAATACAAATTAAATATTTCTACAGTCATACATATACTAGGGCTAATACTGAAAAATTGGCAGCACTAAATTCCTCAATTCAAATACTCAAATAATTATCCATATTCCATTTAAAAGTAAGCCATAATCACTTCTATCATACTACTTTTAATTCATCCATAACCCTAACCTCATACCCATTAATCCAAGCAATAAAAGACATCAATATCATGCATCCCTAAGCATACGAGATGCTCCCAACCTCTCATTCAAAGCTTCTACCAACCATGACATGCAAGTCATGCTAACAACATCATTAAACATAAGAATTAAAGAACTTACCTATTAGCTTTTCCTCCCTTCTCTTCCGTTCAATTCTTTCCTATGCTTTCTACCTACTTCTACTAACATCCAACAAGCTCGTGACTCTTCATGAAGAGGGTAAGACACTAAGTTACTTGGAAGTAGGAGAATCCTTGAATGTTTGGAGGAAGGTTTGATGAAAGAAGAAGAAAATAGATGGTGGTGGGAAAGAGTTGAATGATTTCGGTGGAGAGTAGTTTCTAAACAATTAAGCTAGTTTTCCATCTTCCCAAAGGTTATAACCGTGGGTGAGTGGGTGAGTGATGATAAGGAGGAATTAATGAGAGGCTAGGTGGCATTATAGGATTTGTTTAGCCAAAGTTGAAAAGTCAAATAATAATTCTTTAATCCAGATCCAAAACTAACTCAATCAACTCAATTGACCCCCAATTTCAATCCCAAAATAATATACCCAATATTACAGTGCCATTGGGTAGAAATTTTCGCTACCAAAAATCGACCGGTTCGCCAATTGACGATTTTTCCGGTCCGGGAATTGTCTCCGGAAAAATCCAGAAAATTCCTAAAAATCCCTAAAAATGTAAAACAATTTATGGTACAGTCCAAATAATTTTTCAAACTCGATTATCCCATTAATTTCATACAGAAGTTCAATTTCAACCTTAAGCCGAAAAATGTCATGAATGCATGTATACTATGTGCATGTACAACCAATTAGTAATTATTGAGGCTATATGCTGTATATGCTTGCCGAGATATAATTAAATATCCCGAACCCGTCCCAATTACTAAAATACCCTTTCCTATAGGAGAGGGAATGTTACACGATTGAAGCGATTCTTAAGGTGAAATAAAGATAAGACAAAGGGCTACAAATCATATGAAGACATGAAATGTCAATTTTGCCCCTAAGACTTTTAATATTTGAATTTAAGTTCGGATTAGGGTGTAATTTTCGGATTGGGAACACCTGAGAGTATTTTAAGCATAACTTTTGATCTGGGAATCGAAATGAGGCGATTCTTGTTTTAAATTAAACTAGAGACATAAGGTTACAATTGTTATGAAGACATCGAGTTTCAATTCTGGGATTAAGAATGTGAAATTTTGGACGGAAATAATCGTACATGGAAAATGTGTTAGAATATGGATATTCCCGAACTGTTTTGCGCATAACTTTTGGTGTAGTGATCCGAATTGAGCGCGGTTGGTGGCGTTGGATTCGTATGATTGAGAGGAACATTTCTCAAGAAGGAAGTTTCAACAAATTCCTTCAAGTTGATAGTGTGAATCAAAACCGCAAGTGAGAATATCATAAAGCAAAGTATAATGGCAAATTTGGAATTAGGCAAAAAAGGTAAGGTATTTTGGTCTTTGATCAATTTTTAATGACATGGCATGAGATATTTAAGATGGTTGTCGTTTGTGGTGGCTGAAGACTCACGAAAATTCTAGAGAATTAAAGAAGAGAATGAGAAGAAGGAATAAAAGATGAAGGAGAAGATGAAGGTCGACGGTGGAGAAGGAGAAAAACTTAGAGAGTTTGATTTTTTTTGGAGATTTCATGCTTGTTTTGAAGTAGTTTCAAGAGGAAACTTATGGAAGGAGAGGAAAGCTTCTCTTGGGACTTAAAAAAATCCGAAAATGAAGAGGAGAAGAGGTAAGAGAAAATTTTCTACTTTGAGTTTTTAGTGATTTATTGGTTTAGAAATATGGAAAATAATGGGGATATGTGATTTATGAAGCTAGTTTGGATGTATATGCCTTAAGTGATGTTTAAATTTTGAATGGAAATTAATTAAGGTTTAGGTTAAATTTTGTATTTGAGGATTTAGTGAATTATTGGTGTTGAAGTATAGATATTAATATGGGTTTGAAAATTTTGAAATTAGTTTTGAAGAAATTGTGAATTATGATATGGAATTTGGAGAAATTTAGTTTAGGCCAATTGTGAAAATTAAAGTGTGTGAAAAGTTATAATTTAGAAAGCTTGGAAAAATGATGCTTATGAATTTTCCTATAGTTAAGGTTGAGAATTATGCAAATTATGATGATGAATTTGGATATTTATGGCTTAGGGAATTTTTAAATTGAAGAAAGAAGAAGGAATTTGGAGAATTGACGATTTGGACAAACTTCTGGCATCATTTCGAGGTGGGTAGCATATTTATATTTTGATTTATAAGCGTGTCTGAATTTTCAAAATTAAAGAAAGAAAAATGTGAAATTTTGATAAATTATTGTTTTGTAAATGTTTGAAATTATGATTTCGAATATTTTCTCGAAAATTTTTATAAGCTTAAATTCATTGTTTTAAATGATTTGATAAATTGATAGAAATTTACGAAAGTGCATCTGCTGTGTATGCATTATTCAATTCTTTGAAATTGTTGTTTGATTGAATGATTTGATTGTTGAATTTAGTGAACAATAGATTGAATAAATTGAGTTGTATGCATTTTGTGGAAAATTTGAAGAAAAGTAAGATTTTGAAAAGTGCCTTGAACAATTCAATCTTTGTTTTCGTTTACGTGTTATGTGGGTTCGGTTAGGTCCTTTGGTGAGTCATATTGTCTCTATTTGTATAGCCTTCACTTGCCGCCCGCTAGTGGCACGGAGTCGATTCGGACTCCCTCACTATACTACTGGACCGCTTATCTTGGAAAGTGTAATCACGTTCTATTCACGATCGCAGGACCGTTATGCGGGAATGTGCGATGACGCTCGCTTCGGACCGAACAGCACCATTCGATATGTTATGTGTTTTCAATTTTGTCTCTGAATGTTGCATTCATATTTATGAAAAATTCAAGAAGTTTGAAAAAAAAAAGAGAAAAAGTGAGATTATTATGAAAAGTTTGAAAAAAATATGAAAAAGGGTTTGAGGAAAAAAGTTTGAAAAATTAGCCTTTTGGCAAAAAGTTTATGAAAATTGATTTACGCTATTATTCAATTTATAAATGTGTTATCCACGAGCTTGAGCTCACCCCTTTCATCCCCATCTCCGTGTTTGAGCGGAGATCGGATGAAAGAATGTGAAGACATCAGTTTCGCCATTTGTATAAGTTAGAATTTGAGTATTTTGGAATTTGTATATGAATTTGTGTATGATTTTTGGAATATATATATTTATGTTTGATTCTGGGAATGAGTTTGATTGATGAGACTAGTGGATTGAATTACAATTTGAAGCAGTTTAGAAATAGGTTTGTGTTTATCTGTTGAGATCCCGGATGGAGGGTCCGGTTGATTTTGATATGTGTATGGTTGTTTGGGCTTTTAGAAGTGTATTTTTGAACACTTTGTAGGTTTGGGTTAAGATAAAGGCAGTCGTTATGCTGCCGAAATTTCGATAAAATGAGAATAAAGTGTAATTTGAGATTTGTATAAGATTTTGTATGATTGCTAAGTTTTGGGTTTAAGATTGAATTTCCTATGGGAAATTATATGGATGTGATTGATGTAAGAAATGAGAATAAGAAAGAAAAAAAATCATACCGGATTTTGGAATATGTCTTAATCTAGGGTTCCAACGCAACTTTTCATTTCCTAAGATTTGCGCTTTCGGATGTCGGCATTTGTTTCTGCTTGCGATTTGTATTCGATCCGCTTCGCTACTTTTGGTTTGATTTGATTCAATTCGTTTTGTAATTCGATTTGCATTTCGTTCCGCTTTCGTTTTATTCTGTTTCCATATGATGTGATTCGGTTCCGTTTCGTTTTTCGTTTCGCATCATCTCTTGCTTTGTTTCCGATTCGAAATTTCGTTGCGAAATTTCCGTTTCTATTCGATTCCGTTTCCTTCGTTCTGCTTTTCCGGTTGGGATCCGGTTTTCGGATCGGGTCCCAACACTTAGTGTGCCAACAAGTTAAAGCTAAGCACCAAGCACCTTCAGGCAAGCTTAAACCTTTGTCGATTCTGGAATGGAAATGGGTGAAGATTACGATGGATTTCTTGATGGGATTGCCAAGAACCAGTAAGAAACATGATGCAATTTGGGTGATTGTGGATAGGCTAACCAAGTCTGCTCATTTCTTGCCAATTAGACAGACGGATTCGTTGAGTGTGTTGGCTAAGAAATACATGGATGAGATCATAAGACTGCATGGGATTCTCAGTTCGATAGTCTCGGATAGGGATCCCCGGTTTACCTCTAGGTTTTGGGAAAGTCTGTAGGAGGCTTTGGGAACTAAGTTAAATTTTAGTACAACATTCCATCCGCAAACTGATGGACAATCGGAGAGAACGATTCGGACTTTGGAGGCAATGTTGAGAGCTTGTGTTATGGACTTTAAAGGCTCATGGGACGACCATTTACCTTTAATAGAATTCGCTTATAATAATTCCTATCATTCGGGAATTCAGATGGCACCATATGAAGCTCTTTATGGTAGGAGGTGTAGAACTCCTATTTGTTGGGATGAAGAAGGTGAGAGAAGGCTAGTAGGGCCTGAATTGGTACAGATAACCGTTGATAAGATTAAATTGGTAAAGCAGAGAATGAAAGCTGCTCAAGATCGGATGAAGAGTTATGAAGATGCGCATAGAAAAGAGATGGAATTTGAAGTGAGGGACAAAGTGTTTCTTAGAGCTTCTCCGTGGAAAGGAGTTTTGAGGTTCGGTAAGAAAGGCAAACTGAGTCCGAGGTATATAGGCCCCTATGAGATCATTAAAAGGATTGGGCCTTTAGCTTACAAATTGGCTTTGCCATCGGAGTTGTCTAAGATTCACAATGTTTTTCATATGTCGATGCTAAGGAGATATCGATCAGATCCTTCGCACATAGTTCAACCTTCGGAAGTTCAGCTCAGAGAGGATTTGACTTATGAGGAGCAACCAGTAGAGGTCCTAGATTCGAAGGAAAAAGTTTTAAGGAATAAGGTTGTGAAACTAGTTAAAGTCTTATGGCGGAACCATTTGACAGAAGAGGCAACGTGGGAGCCTTTGGAAGCGATGAAGGAGAAATATCCGCATCTTTTCGATGTTTTAGGTAAGAATTTCGAGGACGAAATTATTTTAGGGGAGGAGAGTTGTTAGACCTTGTTTTAATTGTTTTAATTGTTTAATTGGTTCTTTATGCTTGATTGATAGCTTAAATTTTTTTTAAACATATAGAATTGGTCTTTAATTAGAATTTAAGAAAAAGAAATAGAAATTGAATTCGAATTGAGGTAGTAGGTGAAGTGGGATTAATGCGATAAGTGAGTATTAAATGTAAGTTAGAGGGAGTAGTTAGTGTCTTGAATGAATGGAAGAGTTGGAATTAAGTAGTTGAATGAGCCTAAGTGGAAAAAGGGCTTGAAGCCCTTGGAAAGCCCAAGAGGAGGGAGGGCTTTTAATGAAGAGTAAGTAAGTAGTGTTAGTTTAAATAAAAGATAAAAATTAGAGGGAAAGGAGTAGCATTTTCGTGAACCACCAAGAGAGGGAGAAGAAAACGAAAAAGAAGAGGAAGGAGAGAAGAAAAGAGAAGGAAAATCCAAGGGGGAAAAGAAGAGACTTTGTGGATTAAAAGAGGAAGGCAAGTTTCTAAGGTAAGATCTTTTACTTTTCTTCTTGATAGTTGAAGAGATGGTTAGAGTTGTGATGGAGAAAAGTTTAGAGAGAGAAAGTGGTAGTGAAGAAGAAGATGAATAGTGATTCTTAGGGTTTTTGGATCTTTTCTTTTAAAGGTTGAGTTTTCTAACCTATAGGATGTATGATTAGGTTAGATTGAAGCTTGAAGTGGGTTACGTCAAATTTTAGGGTTTTAAAAAGGGGAATTTCGAAATTTTAAGAGGAGATGGTAAATTGTTGATTGTTGTTTATGTTTTAGGAAATCAAAGGGCTATCGAAGAGCAAGAAGAGGAAGCCATTAATCTTGGAAATTTCAAGATTTTATAAGGTGGGTAAAATCTTTCTAGTTATTGTGTGATGTGGGCAAATGCATGATGTGTGTATTATATGTTAAATGATTTGTATGACTTGTTGAAATGTTGATCTTAAGGTGTATATGTGCATGCTAAAACAATGGAATTGGGAATTTGACATGTTGTGCATTTATAAATGCTTGACATTCTGATTATCATGCCATTAATTGAATTTTGGCATTTTGTACATGAATGGATGATTTGAGCATAAAACTTGAGTGTGTTTGGGTAAGAGGAAACCGTTTCGTAGTCACGTCGACGTTGACCTAATGCCTTCTCCCGGCAGCCCGCTTGTGGCCTATGAGATCCGAAATGGACTCATTTCATTCACGATGTTAACTTCAGTTTCATCATTTTGTTCACGGGACCCTCGAGCCATTTGATGTGCATTTGCATTATGATGTGACAAGTTGCATCTTGAATTGGATCATATCCGAACTGTGATGATTATGAGATGTGTATGAATTTTGATAATTGAATTGTTTATGCAATGCATATGATTTGAGATTGTCATTGTGAATAGTTGTGTATATGTGTCTTTGGATTGGTTGTGTGGCTCGAAGCCAATGGCTAGAAATGTTTTAGCCATCGAAATGTCAAGCTCACCCGTATTTTCCTCCCCTCAAAAGTGCGGTCGAGAAGATCGGTGAATCCTTAGCATTTGGACGGATCGAGTGGGATTTAGCTTTTGCATTAGAAGTGTAGTTAGGTTTTGATAGCTTTACAAGCATATTGATCATGAATCATCAATTGTATTTTTGAAATCCTTGTAAAGGTTTATGATGTATTGTCAATATGTTACTAAAGCTATGAATGAGAATATTGTATGAACTCTTCTTTTGAAGTGGAAATGAATGAAGAACTTAGAAGTTCATTATGCTTGAACGGTAACCTTCGCAAACCTTGAATGTGTTGAATATATATATATATATATATATATATATATATCTATTTGTTGCTTAAGAATTGTCTTTGTGATTGGTACTAGACGAGTTTTGTAAATAATATTGGTTGATGTTGTTGTGCTAGGATGGTGGGGTTTGAGAATGCTGTATAGGTTTATCCTTGGCTAATGTTAGAAGGATAATTTGTGGATGTTGGGTTGAATATATGTGATGAATGATTTGGAGTTGAATTCAATGTTGTTTGATATTGTTGGATGTGTTTGGAGTGGTTTTTTATGGTGTTAGAATAGCATGTTGGAGTTGGGATGTATTTGAAGAGTGGAATTTGGGGTGATTATGAATATATATGGGGTTAGGTTGGAGTTTGGAAGCTTTGGAAAGGCTTTAGAAGGAGTTTTGGAGGGTTTGGACAGTGCGTGTCCGTTAAACGGACATGGATGTCCGTTTATTTAACGGACTTTCTCGGACTTTCTCGGCTGTTTTGCCAGTCTGTGTCCGTTAAGCGGACATGCATGTCCGTTTAACGGACAGCCTCGGGTGAGCTACAGTAATTTGCGATTTTGGCTAGTTTAGAGGCCGAATCTCGCTTCGAGGCCTCTAATAGAAGTTGTAGATCTTGATGTCTTCTTTCCAATGGAATAAGAAAGAAAGCAATTAGACATTTTTATAAAAAGTTATGGCATTTGCGCCAAAACATGTTCTGTTGGAATGAAAACATGAGCTTATCGAAGTCGTTCGATCATAACTTCTTCGTCCGACCTCCGAATTAAGCGATTCTTGAGGCGTTGAATTTATGACATGCTTAACTACCTCTCCACAAAAGTTGGTAACCATTGGATTTAAATCCAGAAAGTTTGATGCAAAGGAAGTGATGGGTAGTTTTGGAGGGCATGAGTGGGCTATAAACCCACTACGATTTCTTAAGCATATCTTGGTCCATAGAGCTCTGTTTGGGGTGGTTCTTATTTCTAATTGAGCTAGAGACTAAGAGCTACCATTGTGAAGAAGTCTTTGGGGGAATTTGTGTTTCCGTCGTGTGGGTCCGCCCTTGGGCTGAGAAGTCATGCCAAGGAGGAATTTCTCCTTGGTGGTTTCTAGGTAAAGGAACTTGGAAATTCACATGACGTTCAACTATCAAAACTCACTTAATTGGCCTCATTCTGTGGGATTTAACCCTCCATAAACCATTTGAATCGAATCTCATAATCCAATGAACCATTTCAGATCTTTCTCCAAAATAGTGTATTATATTCGACTTCCATCCAGAAATTGAACACCTTAGAGACTGTATCAAGATTACGCTCCTTCATATAATTTGTAGCCCTATTACTCTAGTTCACTACAAATCAAGAATTACCTCAATTGGAATCCTATAGACCAAGATATCATCAAAATACTGAAATACATTCAGTAAAATATCCAATTCATACTCCTTCCACCGGTACCCTTACTTTGATTCCATCAATCATTTCCAATATAATACCAAAGACCATAACTTTTTGTGGAGAGATAAATAAGTGAGTTAGGAATCCAATGCTTCAAAAATCAGGTCATTTGGAGGTCTAGAGAAAAAGTTATGACAAAAAAAAGTACAATCTGTTGTTTTTGTTTTTCTGCGTCTCCGTCTCAGTCTCTGCGTCTCCGTCTCAGTCTCTGCGTCTGCCTCACAGTTTCTGTGTCTGCGTCTCAGTTTTTGCATCTCCGTCTCAGTCTCTGCGTCTGCGTCTCAGTTTGTGCGTCTCCGTCTCAGTCTCTGCGTCTCCGTCTCAGTTTGTGCGTCTGCGTCTTAGTTTGTGCGTCTCCGTCTCAGTCTCTGCGTCTCCATCGCAGTCTCTGCGTCTCCATCTCAGTTTCTGCGTCTGCGTCTCAGTTTCTACATCTGCGTCTCAGTTTTTGCGTCTCCATCCCAGTCCTTGCATCTGCGTCTCAGTTTCTGCGTCTGCGTCTCAGTTTTTGCGTCTGGAACGTATCCACTTAAAAAGATCATAACTTTTGACTCCGATATCCAAAATTTACCAACTTTATACCGTTGGAAAGCTAAAAGAAATATCTACAACTTTTCAGAAGGGAATTTTGACAGAATCTATCTAAATCAGGTCCAAATTTCCTCCCGAAGTTGGAACATAAATTTTCGCTCAACTCTCAACATCCTGCACCCAGTTCTCAACTTCGTGACAACTTTTGAGACTCTTAGAGACAGAACTGAAATTCAATGTCTTCATACGAATTGTAGCCATATATTCCTAGTTTACTCCGAATCAAGAATCATCTTATTTAGACAACCACAGAAAATGTTATGGCCAAAATACTGAAACATGCTCAGTGAGAAATTTTTCAGACTTTCTAACTTTCAACACTTTACGTCACCAAACACCAAAAGTTTTCTAAAAAACTAATTTAACACTATAACTGAATTTATTTATCCCCAACTAACCAGTATTTAAGAAAAAATAAATGAAGTGCATTTTTCATGCAGATGACAGTAATCTATCAACTTTATTTCATAAACCCCCAACAGTGAGGGATTTCTCTAACACTTACCTGCTGAAATCTCCAAAATCTTCAAGCCCTAAACTCCACACGTTTTCGTACTTCACTGAGTGAAATGATCAGCTTCTGGTTTTTCCTTAGAATAGATGACACAAATGGCAAAGTAAGGTTGGCGAAAGAAAGGAAGAACACAAGAGTCCCTTAGAAGATATTTTGCTGGAAAAATTTTGTGTTTCGAAGAGAGAAGTTTTAGAAAGATGAGAATAAAAAAGGGGCTTGGACAAGACTTAACCTACCAACTCTCAAGGAATAGTGACCTACTTCTAGCTAGAGTACAAGGTCTAAGTGACACATGTCCCTTTCTAAATGATTAAACCCTAACTTAGTTTCTTTGGAAACTAACTCCATTTAGTTCCCCTCTTTCCAATACAACAATCATCTTTACAACCCAACTATCTCCAAATCTTTATTTAATTTATTTCTTGTTCCCTACTATAAATATATATCTCTCTTAATACTCCATAACTTCACCAACATATACAAATACAATAATTCCCCTAAAATTCAAAACATCAAGATCTCACTAACCCATAAAATTTTCAATAATAATAACATTCAAGATTCTCAAATCATTCCAATTATACCCGGAATTATTCATGAATGCATGTACAAGTATTTTCATATGCAACAACCAAGTCTAAGTGTGTAGCAAGTTATGCATGAACATGTAGAATACATTCCTAACTCTCATTAGTCACTCACATTTACCATCCTACCCCTTTCCACTAGCAATGGGATGTTACAACTCTCCCCTCCTTAAAGAAATTTCGTCCTCGAAATTCTTACCTGCTTGCTCGAATAGGTGGGGATATTGTTTCCTCATATGCTCATCTGTCTCCCATGTTGCTTCTTCATTTGAGTGGTTCATCTAAAGGACTTTTACCAATGGAATAACCTTGTTCCTCAACTGCTTAATCCGTGATCCCACAATCTTGATCGGCTCCTCAACATAGCTTAAGTTACTAGCAACCTCGATCTCCTGAACTGGTATCACATGTGTCGGATCCGATCGGTATCTTTGGAGCATACTCACATGGAACACATTATGCAATTGAGACATCTCATTTGGTAAAGCCAACTTATAGGCCAAAGGTCCTATCCTCTCAATGATCTCATAAGGACCAATGTACCTAGGGCTCAACTTGCCCTTTTTACCAAATCTCAAAACTCCCCTCCAGGGTGACACTCTCAAAAATACTCTATCTCCTACACTGTACTCCATATCACGTCGATGTTGATCCACATAACTCTTTTCTCTATCTTGAGCTGCTTTGATTCGGCTTCGGATCGACTTCACCTTATCCACTGTGTCCTGTATCAACTCTGGGCCTTCCATCATTCTCAAGCCCTCTTCATCCCAATACAATGGCGACCGACACTTCCTACCGTACAGTGCCTCATACGGTGCCATTCCGATACTACTGTGGTAGTGGTTATTGTAGGTAAACTCAATCAATGCCATATATTGATCCCAAGCTCCTCTAAACTCCAATACACAAGCCCTGAGCATATCCTCAGCAGTTTTAATTGTCCTTTCACTCTGTCCATCTGTTTGAGGATGAAACGCTGTACTGAAGTTCAATTTAGTTCCCACGGCAGTCTGCAAGCTCTTCCAAAATCTCGAAGTAAATCTAGGATCTCTGTCTGATACTATGGACACTGGCACTCCATGCAGTCTCACCACCTCATTCACATACTTTTGGGCCAACTGATCAAGTAAGTTATTCTCTCTCACTGGTAAGAAATGGGCCGATTTAGTCAACCGGTCCACTATGACCTAAATAGCATCATGCTGCCTCGGAGTCTTAGGCAACCCCATGATGAAGTCCATAGTGATCCGTTCCCATTTTCACTCCGGAATGGGCAATGAATTCAACTTTCCTACTGGAGCCTGGTGCTCCGCCTTCATTTGCTGGCACGTCAGACATCTTGACACGTACTCAGCTACTTGCTTCTTCATTCCAGGCCACCAAAAATGTTGCTTCAATGTGTTATACATCTTGGTAGTACTAGGATGCATAGCATAGGCGGCCATATGAGCTTCCTCAAGGATCTCCTTCCTCAAATCATCCACATTAGGTACACATAGCCTATGTCTCAACCACAAAGTCTTATCTCTCAACTCAAACTCGGACTCCGGATTTGCTCTCACTTTATCTATAAGCTTTACTATATCGGGATGTTTGTTCTGTACTTTTCTAATTCTATCATGTAGCATTGGCCTCAACTTCAAAGTAGCAACTAGTGCCTCATCTTGCTCCAGATTCAACTCTACATTTAAAGCTCTCAAATGAATCAGATTAGGTAACCTCGATAATCGAATCGAAATTTGTACTAACATTAGACTTCCCTCAAAGCATACGCCACCACATTAGCTTTCCACAGGTGGTACTCAATAGTACAATGATAATCTTTTAATAACTCAATCCACCTCCTTTGCCTCAAGTTTAGCTCCTTCTGACTCATCAAGTATTTCAGACTCTGATGATCAGTATATATATGGAAAGTCTCCCCATACAAATAATGTCTCCAAATCTTTAGAGCAAAAACAACTGCAGCTAGCTCTAAATCATGTACCGGATAATTGATCTCGTGAGACCTTAATTGTCTCGATGCATAGGCGATCACCTTGCCATGCTGCATCAGTACACATCCTAAACCTTGATGTGAAGCATCACTATATACCACATATCCTCCAATCCCTGATGGAATAGTCAACACCAAAGATGAGTCACCGATGTTTCAACTCCTCAAAGCTCTTCTGACACTCCTCACTCCATCTAAACACTACATTCTTCCTCAGAAGTTTAGTCAGAGGGGCCGAGATAAAGGAAAACTCCTCGATAAATCTTCGGTAATATCCGGCTAATCCTAGGAAGCTTCAGATCTCAGACATATTTCTCGGAGCTTCCCAATTCATAACTGCCTCAACCTTCTTTGGATCTACACATGCCATCTCCGCATTATATGTCCCGAAATACAACTTGATCTAACCAAAATTCACACTTACTAAATTTGGCATACAATTGTTTCTCTCTCATAATCTGTAAGATCACTTTCAAATGCTTAGCATGCTCCTTTCTACTCTTTGAATACACCAAGATATCGTCAATGAATACAATTACAAATCGATCCAGGTAGGGCTGGAACACCTTATTCATCAAGGCCATAAAAGCTGCCCGGGCTTTAGTTAACCCAAACGGCATCATTAGGAACTCATAGTGCCCATACCTGCTCCTGAATGCACTCTTAGGTATATCAGCCTCCGCTATCTTCAACTGGTAATACCCTGATCTCAGATCTAGCTTAGTAAATACTCGAGCTCCCTGCAACCGGTCAAGCAAGTCATCAATTCTAGGCAACGGATACTTGTTCTTCACAGTCACCTGATTAAGCTGCCTATAATCGATGCATAACCTCAAAGTCCCATCCTTCTTCTTCACAAACAACGCTGGCGCTCCCCAAGGTGAAACACTGGGCCTTATGAAACCCTTTTCCAACAACTCTTGCAACTGAGCTTTCAGCTCCTTCAGTTCCACAGGTGCCATCCTATATGGGGGAATGGATATAGAAGCAGCACTTGGAACCAGATCAATTGTGAACTCGCTTCCGATCGGTGGTAAACCGTAACTCCTCGAAACACATCTCTAATTCCTTAACCATCGAATGTCCTCAACGCCCGCTGCTCCACCCTAGTATCAATGATGTGGGCGGATAAGCCTCACATCCTCCACGCATCAACCTCAGAGCACTCGTGAAGGATATCATTCTAGCCGCACCTTTGCTGACTAATTCCTCACAATCTTGCTCTAGTCGACCAGAGATTCTAATACTACCTCCTTAGTGTAATAGTTCATGATGGCCTATGGGCGATGAGCCAATCCATACCTAAGATCACATCTATCTCTCAATCATAATACAATCAGTCCGCTTTAGCTCTACTTGATCAACCTTAACTAAGCACTCCTTGCATACCTCACCAATGACAAGAGTGCTACCTAGAGGTGTACTCACCTCTAGCCCATCTTCAATAACTCCCAAACACAATGCGATCTACATGCCAAATGCGGTGCAATGAAAGAGTGTGTGGATCCTGGATCTAGCAGTGCAAATGCCTCCAAATCATAAACAAAAAGCACACCTGCAACCACATCTGGTGAGTCTTGGGCCTCCTGCCGAGTCATGGCATAGACCCTGGCCTAAGACTGTGGTCGGCTGCCCTGACTCGCAGGCCTCATGGAAGAACTCCCAGCTCTCGCTCTATCTTTACCTCTACCTCTATGTCCAGATCCACCACCTCTGCTCTACTGAACTGTAGCATCACTCCCGAATCTCCCACTAACACCAGACTGGGTTCTAGCAACAACCGGACAATTTCTAATTTTGTGTTCGAAGGAGCCACAAGCCAAACATGTTGGACCCCACCCCCCACCCGTAGGTGTTTGCAGGTTATACTGCGGCGAGTGTTTGTGGGTTATCTGTGACATCCAACCTTAATCGATGTTGTCCTCTTTGGTGGTGGGTGAGCCAGGCTCGAACCCGTGACCTCAGAATTTATAGCTTCCATGCTGCCTCTTACCATTTGGCTAAGTTAGCCAAATGGTAAGAGGCGCAGCATGTGAAGCTATAGTTCTGGTCACGGGTTCGAGCCGGCTCACCCACCACCAAAGAGGACAATACCGACATGTTGATGCCGCATATAACCCAAGAACACTCGCCAAAGATAACTCTGTTTCACCTACTGAAATAATCAAATCAACATTAAAAGCATGCTTTATGTTGGACCCCACCCCACACTGGCTAACATTTCCCACCCGGCGTGTGTTTGCGGGTTATACCACGGCGGGTGTTTGCGGGTTATACTGCGCATCCAACTTAATCGCTTTGTCCTCTTTGGTCACAAGGTGAGCCACGCTCGAACCCACGACCTCAAGGTTTTGTTCCACTTTAAGTGGGCGCCTCACCATCGAGCCAAAGAGGACAAAACTTATTGTTGGATGCCATGATAACCTGCAAACACCCGCCGTGGTATAACCCAAAACACCGCGTGGTATAACCCGCAAACACATCTTTGGGTGGGAAATGTTAGCCAGTGTGAAAGGGTCCAACAAAACAAGCTCCTGTCACAGCCCAACACTCTCCACCATGCCTTTTCCCACAATACTCACATAGGGGCCGCTGGTTTTGCACTATACTTCGTCCCCCACCAGTCTGTATAGGTTTACCTCTCATTCCCGTTCCGGACTGTCTAAATCCACCTGATGATCTGAATGGTCCACTCTGGCGCTTACTAAAACTCCTGCCAGAACTGCCTTGACTCTAACTAGGCCTCTTTCCTCTGGACCCTTGCCCGATCTCTGCTTGTTTCTCTTTCATTAGCTGTTCAATTCTTATTGAGGCAGCTCTCAACTCAGTGAAAGTGCCCATATCTGACCTTGCCAACCTTGTTCTGATCTCCATATTAAGCCCATTCTCAAACCTCCTGCACTTGTCTTCCTCGGTAGGAATCAGAGTGGTAGCATAACTCATCAATTCATTAAATCGGACCTCATAGTCCACCACTGACATCTTGCCCTGCTTCAGTTCCAAGAACTCTTGCATCTTCATGTCCAAGTAGACCTTAGGCATGTAGTTGTCTCTGAAGACTCTCAGAAAGTCTTCCCACTTCAATAGACAAGGCCTGGTGGTACTGCCTGGAACAGTCTTCCACCACTGGTAAGCTGGGCCCTGCAAGAGAGACACTGCATAATCGAACCTCTCATCGGCTCATGCATCCATCCGATCAAATACTCTCTCTGTCCTCTCTAACCATCCCTCGGCCTCAGCAGGGTCTGTGCTACCATAGAAGTCAATAGCTCCCTGCTTTCGAAGCCTATCATACCTCCTCTCCCTTTTTTCGAGAACTCTAGGAGGTAACCCCTCAGATCGAGGTACCGATGACTCTCTACTGGCTCCTACAGATCCTTGGTCAGCGGGTTGATCAATCTGATCACCTAGGGCGGATGACCTATAAGAAAAGATAACTTCAATCATTATCCGCATTGTTCAAGACATTTCATGCTTATCATTTCTATAAGTCCCAACAGATGCTAAACCATGCTTTGATACCACCTAAATGTAGCGCCCCCTTACCGCAGGGTATCCACCGGGACACCCAGAGGTCATTCCGGCATATATCTTACGATGAGGGCACGCTACGTTCGATCACTACATCCCTTTCTATGGCATGGTAGCATAATTCAAGAACAAAGCATCATAAGAAGATCACAATATTTTAAAACCACCTTTTTTTTCCTCATTACATTTCACAAAAATCAAGGTCTACACTGTCTGACCACAATATCCGTATGTACATCATCAGAAAACCGTATACAATAGTACTACGTGAATGAGGAAAGTGTATCAAAATTTATTTAAACCATCCAAAAGAACCCCAACTGACCGACCTTTGAGCCATGACCTCAATCTCTAATCGCAATCTACTCAACTAGAAGATCTTCTATAACAACTAGAGTCGTCTCTCGGTCCTGAAAAGACAACGTTGCAATTTTGGTGAGTTTTGCGAATTCAATGAGGTAACCATCATCGATGGTTCACTCAATTCATGCATCAAAACATCGCACATAACACAACGCTCACTTCATTACATATTCACAATGTATCACACTATCACACATAACATAATATTCACTTCATCGCATATTCACAATGTATCACATTGTTCAATAAAAACACACATCAATTATTATTGGCAATGCACATGAGACTCACTTTCGTTTATTATTGTCGTTATGACCGAGTGCCTTTTTCCAACTCACCCCTTTCTGGATGTCGAGCTTAGTCGAATAACGCCCCATATCTCTTCGTGATATCGAGGACGATCGCTTTGTTTCAAGGCTCTATTCACATTTTTGAGCTTTTAGCTCCTTATCTTGGCAACTCGGTCATAACTTCCTTTATCTTTCATGCATACATGTAATGAATGTTTCACATATCATAATCTCACCAATTTCGTGGATGCACATTCACGCTTTGATCACATTTATCATCGGACCTTAGTCCCAGGCATTCATAAATGCTTAGCACATTTTGCATTCATATGCACACTCACAATTTTCGCATGTTTGAGCACTTAAATAATTCATTCAAACATATTCTAAAGCAAACAATTAATCGAGCAAAACCATCTAGGTTACTCACAAGTTTCTCCCAAAACTAATGCCTCGAAGATCCAAAGAACGTCCGGAGGTTGACGTTCAATGGCTCCTCTATAACAAATAACATATACATATATCACAATTTGAACAATCATAAGTGTTTAATAATGCACATGAATGAGATGAAATATGTACAATGCATATTCATGACTATCTCGGTATCAATCCATCAATTTCTTCACAAGACGCTCAACTATCAAAACTCACTTAATTAGCCTCATTCTCGGGATTTAACCCTCCATAAACCATTTGAATCCAATCTCATAATCCAATGAATCATTTAAGATCTTTCTCCAAAATAGTGTATTATATTCGACTTCCATCCAGAAATTGAATACCTTAGAGACTGTATCAAGATTACGCTCCTTCATATAATTTGTAGCCCTATTACTCTAGTTCACTACAAATCAAGAATTACCTCAATTGGAATCCTATAGACCAAGATATCATCAAAATACTGAAATACATTCAAGAAAATATCCAATTCATACTCCTTCCACGGTACATTTTTATTTTGATTCCATCAATCATTTCCAATATAATACCAAAGACCATAACTTTTTGTGGAGAGATAAATAAGTGAGTTAGGAATCTAATGCTTAAAAAATCAGGTCATTTGGAGGTCTAGAGAAAAAGTTATGACAAAAAAAGTACAATCTGTTGTTTTTGTTTTTCTGCGTCTGCATCTCCGTCTCAGTCTCTGCGTCTGCATCTCCGTCTCAGTCTCTGCGTCTGCGTCTCAGTTTTTGCGTCTCCATCTTAGTCTTTGCGTCTGCGTCTCAGTTTGTGTGTCTCCGTCTCAGTCTCTGCATCTCCGTCTCAGTTTCTGCGTCTGCGTCTTAGTTTGTGCGTCTTCGTCTCAGTCTCTGCGTCTCCATCGCAGTCTCTGCATCTCCATCTCAGTTTCTGCGTCTGCGTCTCAGTTTTTGCGTCTGCGTCTCAGTTTTTGCATTTCCGTCTCAGTCTTTGCGTCTGCATCTCAGTTTCTGCGTCTGCGTCTCAGTTTTTGCGTCTAGAATATATCCACTTAAAAAGATCATAACTTTTGACTCCGATATCCAAAATTTACCAACTTTATACCGTTGGAAAGCTAAAAGAAATATCTACAAATTTTCAGAAGGGAATTTTGCCAGAATCTATCTAAATAAGGTCCAAATTTCCTCCCGAAGTTGGAACATGAATTTTCGCTCAACTCTCAACATCCTGCACCCAGTTCTCAACTTCGTGACAACTTTTGAGACTCTTAGAGACAGAACTGAAATTCAATGTCTTCATACGAATTGTAGCCATATATTCCTAGTTTACTCCAAATCAAGAATCATCTTATTTAGACAACCACAGAAAATGTTATGGCCAAAATATTGAAACATGCTCAGTGAGAAATTTTCCAGACTTTCTAACTTTCAACACTTTACGTCACTAAACACCAAAAGTTTTCTCAAAAACTAATTTAACACTATAACTGAATTTATTTCTCCTCAACTAACCAGTATTTAAGAAAAAACAAATGAAGTGCATTTTTCATGCAGATGACAGTAATCTATCAACTTTATTTCACAAACCCCAACAAAGGAGGGATTTCTCTACACTTACTCTTTGAAATCTCCAAAATCTTCAAGCCCTAAACTCCACATCGCCAGTACTTCACTGAGTGAAATGATCAGCTTCTGGTTTTTCCTTAGAATAGATGACACACATGAAAAAGTAAGGTTGGCGAAAGAAAGGAAGAACACAAGAGTCCCTTAGAAGATATTTTGCTGGAAAAATTCTGTGTTTCGAAGAGAGAAGTTTTAGAAAGATGAGAATAAAGAAGGGATTTGGACAAGACTTAACCTGCCAACTCTCAAGGAATAGTGACCTACTTCTAGCTAGAGTATAAGGTCTAAGTGACACATGTCACTTTCTAAATGATTAAACCCTAACTTAGTTTCTTTGAAACTAACTCCATTTAGTTCCCTCTTCCAATACAACAATCATCTTTACAACCCAACTATCTCCAAATCTTTATTTAATTTATTTCTTGTTCCCTACTATAAATATATCTCTCTCTTAATACTCCATAACTTCACCAACATATACAAATACAATAATTCCCCTAAAATTCAAAACATCAAGATCTCACTAACCCATAAAATTTTCAATAATAATAACATTCAAGATTCTCAAATCATTCCAATTATACCCGAAATTATTCATGAATGCATGTACAAGTATTTTCATATGCAACAATCAAGTCTAAGTGTGTAGCAAGTTATGCATGAACATGTAGAATATATTCCTAACTCTCATTAGTCACTCACATTTACCATCCTACCCCTTTCCACTAGCAATGGGATGTTACAACTCTCCCCTCCTTAAAGAAATTTCGTCCTTGAAATTCTTACCTGCTTGCTCAAATAGGTGGGGATATTGTCTCCTCATATGCTCCTCTGTCTCCCATGTTGCTCCTTCATTCGAGTGGTTCCTCCAAAGGACTTTTACCAATGGAATAACCTTGTTCCTCAACTGCTTAATCTGTGATCCCACAATCTTGATCGGCTCCTCAACATAGCTTAAGTTACTAGCAACCTCGATCTCCTGAGCTGGTATCACATGTGTTGGATCCGATCGGTATCTTCGGAGCATACTCACATGGAACACATTATGCAATTGAGACATCTCATTTGGTAAAGCCAACTTATAGGCCAAAGGTCCTATCCTCTCAATGATCTCATAAGGACCAATGTACCTAGGGCTCAACTTGCCCTTTTTACCAAATCTCAAAACTCCCCTCCAGGGTGACACTCTAAAAAATACTCTATCTCCTACATTGTACTCCATATCACGTCGATGTTGATCCACATAACTCTTTTGTCTATCCTGAGCCGCTTTGATTCGGCTTCGGATCGATTTCACCTTATCCACTGTGTCCTGTATCAACTCTGGGCCTTCCATCATTCTCAAGCCCTCTTCATCCCAATACAATGGTGACCGACACTTCCTACCGTACAGTGCCTCATATGGTGCCATTCCGATACTACTGTGGTAGTGGTTATTGTAGGCAAACTCAATCAATGCCATATATTGATCCCAAGCTCCTCTAAACTCTAATACACAAGCCCTGAGCATATCCTCAACATTTTTAATTGTCCTTTCACTCTGTCCATCTGTTTGAGGATGAAACGCTGTACTGAAGTTCAATTTAGTTCCCACGGCAGTCTGCAAGCTCTTCCAAAATTTCGAAGTAAATCTAGGATCTTTGTCTGATACTATAGAAACTGGCACTCCATGTAGTCTCACCACCTCATTCACATACTTTTGGGCCAACTGATCAAGTGAGTTATTCTCTCTCACTGGTAAGAAATGGGCCGATTTAGTCAACCGGTCCACTATGACCCAAATAGCATCATGCTGTCTCGGAGTCTTAGGCAACCCCATGATGAAGTCCATAGTGATCCGTTCCCATTTCCACTCCGGAATGGGCAATGAATTCAACTTTCCTAATGGAGACCGGTGCTCCGCCTTCACTTGCTGGCACGTCATACATCTTGACACGTACTCAGCTACTTGCTTCTTCATTCCAGGCCACCAAAAATGTTGCTTCAATGTGTTATACATCTTGGTAGTACCAGGATGCATAGCATAGGCGGCCATATGAGCTTCCTCAAGGATCTCCTTCCTCAAATCATCCACATTAGGTACACATAGCCTATGTCTCAACCACAAAGTCTTATCTATCAACTCAAACTCGGACTCCAGATTTGCTCTCACTTTATCTATAAGCTTTACTATATCGGGATGTTTGTTCTATACTTTTCTAATTCTATCATGTAGCATTGGCCTCAACTTCAAAGTAGCAACTAGTGCCTCATCTTGCTCCAGATTCAACTCTACATTTAAAGCTCTCAAATGAATCAGATTAGGTAACCTCGATAACTGAATCTGAGCTGTACTAGCATTAGACTTCCCGCTTTCAAGCATCTCGCCACCACATTAGCTTTCCCTGGGTGGTACTCAATAGTACAATGATAATCTTTTAATAACTCAATCCACCTCCTTTGCCTCAAGTTTAGCTCCTTCTGACTCATCAAGTATTTCAGACTCTGATGATCAGTATATATATGGAAAGTCTCCCCATACAAATAATGTCTCCAAATCTTTAGAGCAAAGACAACTGCAACTAGCTCTAAATCATGTACCGGATAATTGATCTCGTGAGATCTTAATTGTCTCGATGCATAGGCGATCACCTTGCCATGCTGCATCAGTACACATCCTAAACCTTGATGCGAAGCATCACTATATACCACATATCCTCCAATCCCTGATGGAATAGTCAACACCAGTGCGGTAGTCAGCCGATGTTTCAACTCCTCAAAGCTCTTCTGACACTCCTCACTCCATCTAAACACTACATTCTTCCTCAGAAGTTTAGTCAGAGGGGCTGAGATAAAGGAAAACCTCTCGACAAATCTTCGGTAATATCCGGCTAATCCTAGGAAGCTTCGGATCTCAGGCATATTTCTCAGAGCTTCCCAATTCATAACTGCCTCAACCTTCTTTGGATCTACCTGTATGCCATCTCCAGTTACTATATGTCCCAGAAATACAACTTGATCTAACCAAAATTCACACTTACTAAATTTGGCATACAATTGTTTCTCTCTCATAATCTGTAAGATCACTTTCAAATGCTTAGCATGCTCCTTTCTACTCTTTGAATACACCAAGATATCGTCAATGAAAACAATTACAAATCGATCCAGGTAGGGCTGGAACACCTTATTCATCAAGGCCATAAAAGCTGGTCGGGCATTAGTTAACCCAAACGGCATCATTAGGAACTCATAGTGCCCATACCTGCTCCTGAATGCACTCTTAGGTATATCAGCCTCCGCTATCTTCAACTGGCAATACCCTGATCTCAGATCTAGCTTAGTAAATACTCGAGCTCCCTGCAACCGATCAAGCAAGTCATCAATTCTAGGCAACGGATACTTGTTCTTCACAGTCATCTGATTAAGCTGCCTATAATCGATGCATAACCTCAAAGTCCCATCCTTCTTCTTCACAAACAACGCTGGCGCTCCCCAAGGTGAAACACTGGGCCTTATGAAACCCTTTTCCAACAACTCTTGCAATGAGCTTTCGAAGCCACTCCTTCATTCCACAAAGCCATCCTATATGGGGAATGGATATAGAAGCGACTTGGAACCAGATCAATTGTGAACTCGCTTCCGATCCGGTGGTAAACCAGTAACTCCTCGGAAACACATCTCGAATTCCTTAACCATCGGAATGTCCCAACGCCTCTGCTCCACCCTAGTATCAATGATGTGGGTCGATAAGCCTCACATCCTCCCCATCAACCTCGAGCACTCGTGAAGGATATCATTCTAGCTGCACTTTGCTGACTAATTCCTCTGATATCTTGCTTCTGGTGACCAGAGATTCTAATACTACCTCCTTAGTGTAATAGCTTCATGATGGCCCTATAGGCAAGTGAGCCAATCCATACCTAAGATCACATCTATCTCTCTCAAATGTAATACAATCAGTCCGCTTTAGCTCTACTTGATCAACCTTAACTAAGCATTCCTTGCATACCTCACCAATGACAGTAGTGCTACCTAGAGGTGTACTCACCTCTAGCCCATACTGTAGTAACTCCCTAACACAATGCAGTCTACATGCCAAATGCGGTGCAATGAAAGAGTGTGTGATCTGGATCTAGAAGGCAAATGCCTCCAAATCATAAACAAAAGCGCACTGCAACCACATCTGGTGAGTCTTGGGCCTCCCCGCCGAGTCATGGCATGACCACAGCCTAAGATCGTGGTCGGTGCCACGACTCATGAGCCTCATGGAAGAACTCCCAGCTCTCCCTCTATCTTTACCTCTACCTCTATGTCCAGATCCACCACCTCTGCGCTACTGAACTGTAGCATCACTCCCGGATCTCCCACTAACACCAGACTGGGTTCTAGCAACAACCGGACAATTTCTAATTTTGTGTTTGAAGGAGCCACAAGCCAAACAAGCTCCTGTCATAGCCCAACACTCTCCACCGTGCCTTTTCCCACAATACTCACATGGGGGCCGCTGGTTTTGCACTATACTTCGTCCCCCACCAGTCTGTATAGGTCTACCTCTCATTCCCATTCTGGACTGTCTAAATCCACCTGATGATCTGAATGTTCCACTCTTGTAGCGCCCCCTCACCGTAGGGTACACATCGGGAAACCCGAAGGTCGCACCGATACTTATCCCACGATAAAGTTGCACCACCAGAACATTTCCTAATAATAATCCACATGGCATCGCAATAATTTAAAACCATAACATAACACAATATCATAAACCGCTAAATTTTAAAATCATAATATCAATCTGATACAGTCATCCAGCAACAGAATAGACAAGTCTATCAGTCCCCTAAACAAAACCAAAAAGGAAACTGATACAAACATCTATCCTAAGTCATCCTCAAAATCCAACCCAACTGACCGACCTGTGTGCCATCGCTTCTCCTGCCAGCACGCTCGCACGGTAGGAAAAGGCTATCTCCGGAGCTAGGGGTCTATTCTATCACTCCTGAAAAATAGGTTGCAATTTTGGGTGAGTTTGCGAACTTAGTGAGAAACCATCATCGATGGTTCACTCAAATCATGCATTACGCAAATTATGCATAGATGGCACAAGAATATTCAATTAACGATATTATATAACAATTTACGATATCGGTAACAATTTACAATAGATAGAATACCACGATGTCACATCACAATTTACAAAGAAATCATGGCATCACGCAGCTTCAGAATCGTCACACAATTTGGCAATTCAATCACTCATGTATATAATGCATATGAGACTCTTTCCAGTTATTAAGTATTGTGCCCAAGTGCTCATCAAGAACAGTGGGGGACGCGTCGAGGATAAATCCCCTGACTATGCCCCACAAGATGCAGGTGAGAGCTCGAGGCTCTTTTAAGTGATAATAGCAACTTGGGACACGTCCATTATCTGATCATGCATTTATGCATGCAATGCAGTGTTTAATGATTTGCAGTATACGACTATAAAAGCCCAAGATATTAAGACTTCAAGAATCCAAAGATATGGCTATAAAGCCCAGTATTGCATTTCTCAGTGTCATATAGTAATCCAATCCAATACAGTGAAAGCATGCAATTAGAACGTATACCATTTAGTAGTTCTCAGTATTATACAGTGGTCCAACCGTATTCAGTAAAAGCATGCCATTCAATCACATACATTTTAGTAATCATGCAATTCACATTATCCAATCCCATGCAGTAAGAGCATGCAATTCGGTCACATACATTTCAGTAAGCATACCATTCGATCATATTCTTTGCAGTAATCATACATTTCAATCTTATACATTTCAGTAGTTATACAGTTCACATTGGCAAGTCATTCACATTAGGCATCTAGACAATCAGGAATTTGAGAAACCATCTAGGTTACTCACCTGTAACTTCCGAGCTACTGCCTGGAAGTTCCAACAATGTCCGTGGAACGACGATCCAACGACGCCTCTATAATAGTAAAAATACAGTCCCATTACTAGATGCTCAATTAAACCATTCAGTAATGCATATGTCTCAGTGAGATGATGTACAATGCATGTTCACGATTTTCCCGGCGCTAAAACCCAATTTATAACTCTTATATCCCAATCTAACTCTTCGCTCAATTGATCGACAATAATTGATCCAATCCTATAATTCGGTTCAATTTTCTCAATTCATAATCCCCATAGTAATTTCCTATCCATCGGGTCAAAACCTCTATTGAAAATCCCAATTAAACTCCAATTGTCTCAATTCAGTATTTAGGTCACACCATAACCCATGATTGACCTTAATCTCTATAATTCATTACCAATTAAATCAATTCTAACTCCCATAATTATCCTCAATTGTAGACCTCTTTCTCTAGTTCACAATGAATCAGGAATCACCTCAATCGGAGGCCTATACCATAAGTTATGCCCAATAAACTAATATTCATCAATTCAGAAATTACCCCTTCGCCGCGACCTATTCCCTTCGCCGCGACGAAGAGAAGATCGCTCGCCGCGACGTGAAACACGCTCGCCACGGCGCGCAACCCTTCGCGCCTCTCGCTGCGACGTCCAGCCCGCTTGTTGCGACGTGCAAAATAATTTTTTATTCATCGCGACGAAGACCTCAGCGCCTCTGCGCTCGTCGCGATCGTCTTCTCCGATCGATTTCCGCCATTAATACACTCTCAACTCAACATTTAACACTCCCATATACTCTATCTAACTCATTAAATACCATAAATACACTAAAAGCCATTAATAACAACATTAAACACAAAAATACTTACCAATCAAACGATCGATCCACAATCACCTTAACCCTAAAAATCCTCTGAAATCAACGATCCAACAATTTCAAAGCCTCAAACCTTCACCAATCACCATAGACAAGTTAGACTAACACAATAAGGAAGAAGCCATAAGAAGAAATCGAAGGATCTCACCGTTGGGAGAAAAATCGAATCACCGTATAGGGGAAGAACTCATATGCCTTAGGTAAACTTTTCCCTCAAATTTCAAACCTAGTATTTATAGACTTAAGTCTCCGAATCAGTCCAAATTTCAGTCTCAAAATTTATTTCAGTCTCGAAATTTCAGTGGCTCAACATATTTATTTCCTATCAGTAAATTCTAATTTTTCCATTGCCATTGATGCTTTTTCAAGATTATACAAATCAATCGATCTCATCACCCCAAAACTTCCAAATCCGCATTTTCTCCCAAATTTCTCGAATATTTCTCATAGACCACTATCACCACCAATCACTCTTAGACTATTCTAAATCACCATTCGCTCGCTTACTCTTAATTCCTCAATCAATTACAATCCAATACCCAAATACCATGCTCACAATCAAATCCCGGAAATCATGAATGCAAGTACCTATGAATAAATGCATATGCAATAAACCTGTTCCTCTATAATCAGAGGCCAGTAACATGCTCAATCGGGAATGCAATGAAACCTATCAGTCTGACCCATAATTACCAAAATGCCCTTGCTAACAGTAACGGGATGTTACAATTCACCCCTCCTAATTAAAATTTTGTCCTCGAAATTTAATACCTGTCCGATCAAATAAATGAGGATACTGACTCCTCATATGCTCCTCAGTCTCCCATGTAGCTTCCTCAGAAGAGTGGTTCTTCCAAAGGACTTTCACCAATGGAATTACCCTGTTCCTTAGTTGCTTGACCCGTGATCCAATAATCTGTACTGGCTCCTCAACATAGGTCAAATCACTGGCTACCTCAATCTCCTGAGCCGGGATCACATGCATCGGGTCTGAACGGTACCGTCGGAGCATACTAACATGAAACACGTCATGCATCTGGGACATCTCACTCGGTAATACCAGTCTGTAAGCCAACGGTCCTATCCTCTCAAGGATCTCATACGGACCGATATACCGAGGGCTCAACTTGCCCTACGGTCAAACCTCGGTATTCTTTCCAAGGAGACACTCGAGAAACACTCATCCCCTACACTGCACTCTATATCTCGCGATGTTGATCCACATAGCTCTTTTATTCATCTGAGCCGCTTGATGCGACTCCGATCAACTGCACTCTTATCCATCGTGTCTTGAATCAGCTCGGGACCCTCAATCGATCTCATACCCTCTTCATCCCAATACAAAGGCGATCGACACGGCTTCCCATCTGAGGCCTCATACGGTGCCATCCCAATACTACTCGACATCGGTTGTTGTAGGCAAACTCAATCAAGCAAATCTGATCCCACGATCCTCTGAACTCCAATACACACGCCAAGCATGTCCTCAACAGCCTTAATCGTCCTCGCTCTGTCCATCTGTGCGAGGATGAAATGCGATTAAAGTTCAACTCGCATCTATAGCGATCAGAGGCTCTTCCAACCTCGAGGTGAACTCGGGATCCCCGTCTCGAGACTATCGATAACGGAACCCCATGCAATCGCATAATCTCGCCACATACTTCGGGCCAACTGATCGAGAGTATTGCTCTCCCTCATCGGTAAGAAGTGAGCCGATTTAGAATAATCGTCCACTATGACCCAGATAGCATCATGTTGCCTCGGTGTCTAGACAATCCCATCACAAAGTCCATAGTAATTCACTCCCATTTCCACTCCGGAATGGGCAACGAATGCAACTTACCCATCGGAGCCCGGTGCTCACCTTAACTCGCCGGGCACGCCGGACACCGACACAAACTCGCCACTTGCCTCTTCATACCAAAGCCACCAAAATGTTTGTCTCGAGTACGATACATCTTGGTCGTATCAGATGCATCGCATAGGCAGCTACATGTGCCTCCTCAAGGATCTCCGCCTCAAATCATCAATATCAGTACACACACGCCTCCGACCCATCCATAAAGTCCCATCTCTCAACTCAAACTCTGAATCAGTACCGGCCTGGACTTTCTCAATCAGTCTCACTAACACTGGGTCTTGATCCTGAACTCTTCGGATCCTATCATGCAACATCGGCCTCAGCCTCAGAGTAGCAATCAGAGCTCCATCCTGACCCATATCTATCTGAACATTAAGAGCTCTCAACTGAATCAGACCAGGTAACCTCGAAACCTGAACCTGAGCTGCACTACCATGCGATCTTCTACTCAGTGCATTGGCCACCACATTGGCCTTCCCTGGATGATACTCAATCGTGCAGTCATAGTCCTTCAGTAACTCTATCCATCTCCTCTGTCTCAAATTGAGCTCTCTCTGACTCAATAGATATATGAGACTCTTATGATCAGTGAAGATCTGGAACGTCTCTCCATACAGATAATGTCTCCAGATCTTCAAAGCAAATACGACTGCGGCCAACTCTAAGTCATGCACTGGATAATTCACCTCGTGAGACCTCAACTGTCTCGAGGCATACGCTATCACTCGACCATGCTGCATCAATACACATCCATCCACGATGCGAGGCATCATCAGAAACCACAAAGCCTCCAGCATTAAAAGGAAGGCTTAACACCGGTGCAGTAGTCAACCGATGTTTCAGCTCTTTAAAGCACTTCTGGCACTCCTCAGACCATCTAAACGGCACATTCTTCCTCAATAGCTTCGTCAAAGGGGCGGAGATCAACTAAAACCCCTCGACGAATCTCCGGTAATATCCGTCATCCTAGGAAACTCGCAACTCTGCACACTCCTCGAAATCTCCCAACTCATAATCGCTTATCTTGTGAGGATCCACCGATATTCTCACCGGACACTCGTGCCCCAAAATACAATCTCATCAAGCCGTAATTCACACTTAGTGAATTTGGCGAACAACCGCTCTCTCTCATGACTGCAGAATAATCCTCGTGTGCTCGGCGTGCTCGCTCTACTCCTCGAATAAATCAAGATGTCATCAATAAATACTATCACGAACCGTCCAGTAGGGCTGAAAAACTCTATTCATCAAAGCCATGAAGGTCGCCGGCATTAGTCAACCCAATGGCATCACTAGAACTCGAAATGCCCGTACCTACTCCTCAAGGCACTCTTAGGCACATCGGCCTCTCGATCCTTAATCGGTAGTAGCTCGATCTCGAGATCCAATTTAGTGAACACCGAGCTCCTGGCAATCGATCAAATAAATCGTCAATCCTAGGCAAGGATACTTATTCTTCATCACACCCGATTCAACCGCCTATAGTCAATGCACGCCTCAAAGATCCCGTCCTTTTCTTCACAAAGCATCACGGGCTCCCATGGTGAAACACTTGTCTAATGAACCCTTATCCAAGAACTCCCGCAATTGAGCCTTAAGCTCTCTCGCCCACGGTGCCATCCTATACGGAGGAATCGATATAGGGCATGTACCGGGAACAAGATCAATCTCAAACTCAGTCTCCCGCTCTGGCGACAATCCCGATAACTCCTCAGGAAACACATCTAGAAATTCCCTAACTACGGGAACATCCTGCAATCTCATCTCTACTCTGGAATCCACTACGTGAGCCAGATAGGCCTCACAACGTCCTTGCATCAACCTCAGGGCACTCAAGAAGGATATCATCCTCGCAGGCACTGCCTGACTAACTCCTCTAAAAACAACTCTAGGCTGACCAGGAGATTCTAATACAACCTCCTTGGTGTAACAGTCCATGACCGCCCTATGAGCTGTCAACCAATCCATCCCTAATATCACTTCAATCTCCCTCAGAGCCAGAACGATCAGATCGGCACTCAGAACTGCTCGATCGATCTGAACCTGACATCCCATACAGACCTCTCCCAATATAGTCGTACTACCTAAAGGTGTACTCACCTCTAACCCATACTGTAACCTTTGTCTATCCCCATGCAGTCTACATGCTAAATGCGGTGCAATGAAGGAATGAGTGGATCCAGGATCCAACAATGCATATGCCTCAATACCAGAAATAAGAAGCATACCCGCAACAACATCCGGGGAATCCTGGGCCTCCTGCCGAGTCATGACATAGACCCTAGCCTGTGATTGCTGTCTGCTCGGTCCCTCTGACCTCACTGCGGACCCTTCTACTCGGCCTCAGCCTCTCCATCCCGATCCAACACCACGACTCTGCTGGATCGTGGTATTGCTGCCTGATCTTCCAGTCATAGTAGACTGGGCTCTCAAAGTCTCTGGGCAGCTCCTCACTAGGTGGTCCATCGAACCACACCTCAAACAGCTCCGCATAGCCATCGACACTCTCCATCGTGTCTCTTGCCACAATGCTCACAAAAGGAGCAGATCGCCATGAAAATCGCATCGCCGCCACCACTAACGAAATTGCATAACTCGCCCTCTGCCCATGACCAATTGTCTTCAGCCCTCCTGTAGATCTCAAGGGCCTACTCTGCCGCCATCGAACCTCTCGCTAGCACTACCCCGGCTGTCATTGGATCTCTTATGCCGGGCCCCCTGATCAGTTCCAAATATATCTGTCTCAAAGAAATGCTCTATCCTCATTCACGCAACCCTCGCCAATAAACCGCTTATATCGATCTACTTTGTTGAATCCCGTATTCGGAACCCAACTACTCATACAGATCTCCTCATACGCATACATGATTCCTTAGAAAGCCTCGACTAATCCGAAAAATCCCGATATAATAATTTTTTTTTTTAAAAAAAATCTTATTCATCTTAACTCCATTTTCATGATTCGGGTCTTAACCGGAGAACGAAACGAAGAACAAAACAAAAGTAAATCGAACAAAACGGAGGAAAAGCATACGGAAATGAAGAAACATACTGAAAACAAATTACGAAGCACATGAAAATCAAAGACTAAAGAATTGAATCCGAAGCAAATTACAAAGCAAATCGAACCGAAAGGTATAAGGCGGAAGCAAAGCGAACATCTTGAAGCATAATTCAAATAGGGCAAATCAACAAGACAAACGTGAGGCTAATTCCAATTAAATTCAATTAGGTTAACAATTGGACATCTTTACAAGGAAAGGTAGGAAACTTGATGAGAAATCACTGGTTCAAATTTTGGGTGAATCGGAGGCCAAACGAGAAAGTTATAAAAAAAATGTAAAATGACCAAAGGAATAGTAATTGACCATAAGAATAGTAACCGGCCAATTTTCGACCCTCATAACTTTTTACTCCTAATTTCGATTAGGACATATCATACCTCATTTTAAAGATATCAAGACCCTCTACAATTTTCATGAAGGACAGAAATTCCAATTCCCGCTCTAAAGGGGCGAAAAGCCCATCCAAGGTTCAGCCCAAAATTTCTTATGAATAGTAATCCGAGAAACCCTAATTGCATAATGGCAAGAAATTTCAAACGTCCATAACTTTTTCATCCCAAGTCTAAAACTAACCCATTTTATACCGTTTTCAAGATCTTAACATGCTCTAAAATTTTTTTAGAAGACTTCCACAGCGAAATTCCCTCTCTAAGAGGGTCTAAACCTTAAGCGAAGTTGCTGCCCAAATTTAGGAAAATTTGGACAGCATCTCCCCTAAAAATGCTCTAGCCAAATCCTAAAGCTAAACCATCCAAGCTCCAAACCTGCACAAAACCACTTCAATCTTCCAATCACCATAGCACATCCCAAACACCAACTCAAAAGGGCAATATCACACTCTTAAGATTCTAAATAAAGCCATACAATCCCATCAACCAACTCAAAATGGCAACAACTTCATCTTTTTTTTTTTACTCATTTACAAGATTATAAACAACACAAATTTACTTTTCTAACCATTCTTAAGCATACTCCCATCAATACATTTTGGAATGCATATACAAGATACATTTCTCACATTTACATGGAATTGAGCAAATACAATTCTTTCAAGGCATTTTAGCCTAAATACATCTAAAAGATGAAACTCATTTACAAAGCACAAACTAAAGCTTTGAGACTTCTAAACCAACAAAATGCATCGGATTTTCCTCAATCCCGATGCGACGACCCGATTCTTGCTTGCTACCTGAGGAGGGGAAAATGGGGTGAGCTCGACGGCTCCGTGGGTAATAACTTAATAAACGAGAAATACGCGAAAACCGTTATTCATTCATTCAATCTTTTCATACAAGTCACATTGAGAAAAGCATTTTTAATTTGTCAAAACTCTTCACGGAATACTACTTTTCAAACAATTACAAATTCAACAAATATCAAACAGCACATAACATTTCAGAATGGTTTGGTTTCGGTCCTAACAGGACGTACTGCACATTCCCGCATAGCGGTCATGTATGGTAGAATGAGGGGAGTCCGAAATCGGAACTCCTAAGCCACTTGCGGGCAGCCGGGAGAAGGCTATCAGAGGGAGACAGTGCACTGACTCTACGGAGGGGACCTAACCAAACCCATACAATTCACATATTCATGCTTAAAACAAACAGATTGCCCGAAGGCACTTTTCGAAATTTGACTTTCAAATTGTTTTCAAATCAGATCATTATCAAAACTAATTCAAATATTACAAAGCATCGGAATTCATGTTACAAACCATTTAACAATCCATTCTAACATAAATTCATACTCAAGAATATCACATATAAGTGAAAGACATCACATAAAGTAAGTCATACAAACATGCTAAGTCATTGGTGGAAAACATTAGTTTGCATTTATTAGAAAAACTTTAATGCATATTATCTCAAGTATTAAGAAATCACCCACCTTGAATCCTTAAGCTTTGCAATAGGTTCACATGTCCTTCCTCAATCCCCAAACGCCTTAATTGCCCTTAATCAAAGCATACAAAACCTTAATTAACACTAAATATCAAAGCTGGAAATTTCTAAAGAATGAAAAACATGACTAAAACCCTATCTCACTTTGCCTATACCTTTCCTAAACCATAACCATCAAAGCCTATCTCAATTGTATCAATTATTTCCAAGAATCTCATGCCTTAAAAACACCACACCAAATCTGATTTTTTTTAATAATCCTTCCTCTTTCCCTTTTCCTTTCTTTCTTATTCTTTCTTGAAGAATTCTTCAAACCAAGGCACAAAATTCTAACAAAGAACCATGATTTAACATAAGAGATACATGCTGAAATTTTCAAGGAATGGAACAACTTACATTTGAAATTAATCTAACCTTCCCTTTTCTTTATATGCACTCTCAAACCACCATGGTTAAGGAAAAGGCAAAACTCTAACAAAATCATGACTTAATAATGCTGGAAATTTTTCAAAGCATGGAAAACTTCCATTTCAACTAACCTAACTTTCCTTATATCTTTATATGTTATAACAACCAAAACTCATCCATAAACCAAGCAAATCAGATTTTCTTCTACTTTCAAATCCTTCTTCTTTCATTAAAACCTCTTTAACTTTCCTTTCTCAAGCTTACAACCCTAACCTTCTTCTTCTCTTTCCTTCATTCTACAAAACAACCATGAATTTACATGCTGAAATTTTCTTCAAGGATTGGAAAACTTGAATTTCAATCTACATAACCTCACCTAATCTTACCCATACTTTAACTAAGCAATTTGTATCAAAACTCATCCATAAAACCATGAATTTAACCAATGATACACATGCTGGAATTTTCTTTAAAATGGGAAAACTTGAAATTGATTTAACATCACCTTACCTATACTCTAACTAACTTATTAACATCAAAACCTATCTAATTAATCAACAAACCATGAATTACCAAATGAGCAACATGCTGGAAATTTTAAGAACAAGGGAAAACATGAAATTCATTCCATCTAACCTTACCCATATCTTATCTCCACCTTTAGCATCAACACTTATCAAAAAATCAACAAAATTCAATAATCTTCTCACCCAAATGCAACCCCACGAAATCAGAATTTGGCTTCAATGAAAGATAAAACCATTCCCTTTCCTTATTCTTTCATGAATCTCTTCAAATCACCATCTTCAAGCAAGAAAAGAGAAACCCATACAATAAAACCAAGAGATTTTGAAATCCCTACCTTGAGAATGACCCACGACTTTCTTCTTCCTTTGGCTCAAATGGAAGACAACTCTTCCTCTTTCCTTTGGACAGCGAAATCATCTCTTTTTTCTCCTTGATGATTTCGTGACTTCTTTCTTCTCCTTTTGTTCTTGAAGTCACGAGCTCTCTCTCTTTCAGCGAAACTTCCTTCTCTCCATTCTTTTCTTCTTTTCTTTCTTATCTCTTCTCTATGGTTCTGGAATTTTCGTGAATTCTCCAAGTTTCTGTAGGCTAAAACGACACCCTCTTATGTGTTTCATTTAATGAAACACAAATTACCATCTTGCCCTCAATTAAGCCTATTTCCAAGTTTGCCCATGTGCAGGATTTTGAAAAACTGATAACTTGCTTCCTGATTTCCAACATCTAAACGAAATAATTTGGACAAACTTTCTTCATGAAAATTGTTCCTCTCGATCTTACGAATCCAACGCCACCGACGGCGCTCAATTCGGATCTAAAACGAAGAAGTTATGGCCGAATTACTAACTGACCTGCACAAAATCCGAAACTGAACTTTAACATAACTTCAATCCAGACTTTGACAATCTTAGGGATGAAATTAAATTTCGATCCCTTCATAAGATTTGTAGCCTATATCTTAACTTTATTTTCCCTCAAGAATCAACTCAATCGGAGTTGTATAACTCCCGAAAATTGCAAAATACTGAACCATGTTCAGAAAATTATCCAACTTATAACCTATAACCCATCTCTTACTTTGGTTCAATCAATCTCTTTCCATATATTCTCCTAAAAATCATAATTCTTCATAAAAATGAACGTAATTGTCTTAGAAATCCAACGCTTCAAGAATCGAGTCAATCGGATATCGGACGAAGGATTTATAAGCAAAAGATTACAAAAGCCGGATCAAAAGGTAAGCAAACCGAACGAATTTTTCAAAAATCACAACTCTTGATCCCGAACTCAGAATTTGACAAATTTGGTGTCAATAAAAAGATCAAAGGAAGCTCCAAAACTTCACTGAAGAACAAAAAAATCCAATTGGCTTCTAAGGGAGTCAGATTTCCACTCAAAGATTCTGCCTTAATCGGCATTTCCTAAACAACTTCCAATTTTTAATCACTTATAACTCCTTGCCCCGATCTCGAAAAATTACATACTTTATGGCGTTGGAAAGATCGAAATACAGGCTACAACTTTCAGTAAAACCATTTTTTCCAATTCTGACTAAATCCATTCAAGTAGTAGCCTCAAAACATAGACTACACAAATCGATACTTAATAACATTTTCAAAACAAAGCATATCTTCTGAAAATCATATCTCCCAATCCCGACATCGAAAAATAGCAAACTTTATGTTCACGAAAAGCTCTCGACAGAGGCTACAAGTTTCATGTTGATCATTTTCTCAAATTTTGGCTCAAACAAAAGTCAACTCTCAAAGGCCAAAAAGTCAAACATGTAACAAAATTTTCAACTTAATTTAAATCATACCAATCTACTCAAAACTCAAGGTATCAAAATCAAATCATTCTTTTCTTATGAATTTCCTCAAAGCATAATTACTTTTTATTTCACAATACATATGTGAAACCACTCGCTTTATTTCACTTAATATTTCTCAATGTCACTCAAAGATCGGGGTCCAACATTTCTCCCCCTCTTAAAAGAATTTCGTCCTCCAAATTCATACTTAGAAATCTCCAAGTACTTGCTGCGTAATGACCATAATCACTCGCTTTCTTATCAAATTTCTTATCACACATATTCTTATTCTTAACTTATAACCATATTTCACTTCTCATATTTTATACCTCCAATTTCATATTAAAACACTATATCCTCAAAATTCCTTAACATATGTACACAAATTCATGGTCCAAGTCTTAATGACCCTTAATATGGACCAATCCTTTGAATTGCTACACATATGTCTTTATCATGTATCTTATCTTTCAGATAATCCTTATTTCATCTCGCAAATATATAGTCAAAATTAAATCAACAAAGTGATCAAAGAAATTTAAACGTCATAACATTCTAACCTCAATATCATACACTTTCTTATGATCGATCATATGTCTCATCACCTTAATCAAACAAATCAATTTAGGTTCGCCAAATAATTCATAACAAAGACATTCACATCATTTCCCAATTCTCACTAATTCAATCCTATTAATTTATCCCTTTTCACAATCTCATGCATGTCACTTAATCTTACAAATCTATAGCCCAAGTAAGATCAATCTTTGGGCTCGACATTCTCACAAATTAAATTTTATCCTCATACACTCTCATCAATCTTATATGCCCGATTAAGACCATAGTACTGGGCTCGACACTTATCCAAGATTGCTCATGAAACAAACATATCGCCCAAGTTCATAATCTTGGGCTCGATACCATAAATGTTGAATCCGATTCGAACCCAACTACTCATACAGATCTCCTCATACGCATACATGATTCCTTAGAAAGCCTCGACTAATCCGAAAATCCCGATATAATAATTTTTTAAAAAAATCTTATTCATCTTAACTCCATTTTCATGATTCGGGTCTTAACCGGAGAACGAAACGAAGAACAAAACAAAAGTAAATCGAACAAAACGGAGGAAAAGCATACGGAAATGAAGAAACATACTGAAAACAAATTACGAAGCACATGAAAATCAAAGACTAAAGAATTGAATCCGAAGCAAATTACAAAGCAAATCGAACCGAAAGGTATAAGGCGGAAGCAAAGCGAACATCTTGAGCATAATTCAAATAGGGCAAATCAACAAGACAAACGTGAGGCTAATTCCAATTAAATTCAATTAGGTTAACAATTGGACATCTTTGCAAGGAAAGGTAGGAAACTTGATGAGAAATCACTGGTTCAAATTTCGGGTGAATCGGAGGCCAAACGAGAAAGTTATAAAAAAAATGTAAAATGACCAAAGGAATAGTAATTGACCATAAGAATAGTAACCGGCCAATTTTCGACCCTCATAACTTTTTACTCCTAATTTCGATTAGGACATATCATACCTCATTTTAAAGATATCAAGACCCTCTACAATTTTCATGAAGGACAGAAATTCCAATTCCCGCTCTAAAGGGGCGAAAAGCCCATCCGAAGGTTCAGCCCAAAATTTCTTATGAATAGTAATCCGAGAAACCCTAATTGCATAATGGCGAAATTTCAAACGTCCATAACTTTTTCATCCCAAGTCGAAAACTAACCCATTTTATACCGTTTTCAAGATCTTAACATGCTCTAAAAATTTTTTAGAAGACTTCCACAGCGAAATTCCCTCTCTAAGAGGGTCTAAACCTTAAGCGAAGTTGCTGCCCAAATTTAGGAAAATTTGGACAGCATCTCCCCTAAAAATGCTCTAGCCAAATCCTAAAGCTAAACCATCCAAGCTCCAAACCTGCACAAACCACTTCAATCTTCCAATCACCATAGCACATCCCAAACACCAACTCAAAAGGGCAATATCACACTCTTAAGATTCTAAATAAAGCCATACAATCCCATCAACCAACTCAAATGGCAACAACTTCATCTTTTTTTTCGCTACTCATTTACAAGATTATAAAACAACACAAATTTACTTTTCTAACCATTCTTAAGCATACTCCCATCAATACATTTTGGAATGCATATACAAGATACATTTCTCACATTTACATGGAATTGAGCAAATACAATTCTTTCAAGGCATTTTAGCCTAAATACATCCAAAAGATGAAACTCATTTACAAAGCACAAACTAAAGCTTTGAGACTTCTAAACCAACAAAATGCATCGGATTTTCCTCAATCCCGATCGACGACCCGGATTCTTGCTTGCTACCGAGGAGGGAAAATGGGGTGAGCTCGGCGGCTCAAGTGGGTAATAACTTAATAAACGAAAATACGCGAAAACCGTTATTCATTCATTCAATCTTTTCATACAAGTCACATTGAGAAAAGCATTTTTAATTTGTCAAAACTCTTCACGGAATACTACTTTTCAAACAATTACAAATTCAACAAATATCAAACAGCACATAACATTTCAGAATGGTTTGGTTTCGGTCCTAACATGATGATGTCTCGCACATTCCCAAGATAGCGGTCATATGCTGGCCAAGTGAATGAGGGGAGTCCAAATCGAACTCCTAAGCCACTTCATGGGCAGCCGGAGAAGGCTATCGAGGAGACAGTGCAATCGACTCTCGGAGGGACCTAACCAAACCCATACAATTCACATATTCATGCTTAAAACAAACAGATTGCTCAAGGCACTTTTCAAATTTGACTTTCAAATTGTTTTCAAATCAGATCATTATCAAAACTAATTCAAATATTACAAAGCATCGAATTCATGTTACAAACCATTTAACAATCCATTCTAACATAAATTCATACTCAAGAATATCACATATAAGTGAAAGACATCACATAAAGTAAGTCATACAAACATGCTAAGTCATTGGTGGAAAACATTAGTTTGCATTTATTAGAAAAACTTTAATGCATATTATCTCAAGTATTAAGAAATCACCCACCTTGAATCCTTAAGCTTTGCAATAGGTTCACATGTCCTTCCTCAATCCCCAAACGCCTTTAATTGCCCTTAATCAAAGCATACAAAACCTTAATTAACACTAAATATCAAAGCTGGAAATTTCTAAAGAATGAAAAACATGACTAAAACCCTATCTCACTTTGCATATACCTTTCCTAAACCATAACCATCAAAGCCTATCTCAATTGTATCAATTATTTCCAAGAATCTCATGCCTTAAAAACACCACACCAAATCTGATTTTTTTTAATAATCCTTCCTCTTTCCCTTTTCCTTTCTTTCTTATTCTTTCTTGAAGAATTCTTCAAACCAAGGCACAAAATTCTAACAAAGAACCATGATTTAACATAAGAGATACATGCTGAAATTTTCAAGGAATGGAACAACTTACATTTGAAATTAATCTAACCTTCCTTTTCTTTATATGCACTCTCAAACCACCATGGTTAAGGAAAAGGCAAAACTCTAACAAAATCATGACTTAATAATGCTGGAAATTTTTCAAAGCATGGAAAACTTCCATTTCAACTAACCTAACTTTCCTTATATCTTTATATGTTATAACAACCAAAACTCATCCATAAACCAAGCAAATCAGATTTTTCTTCTACTTTCAAATCCATTCTTCTTTTCATTAAAACCTCTTTAACTTTCCTTTCTCAAGCTTACAACCCTAACCTTCTTCTTCTCTTTTCCTTCATTCTACAAAACAACCATGAATTTACATGCTGAAATTTTCTTCAAGGATTGGAAAACTTGAATTTCAATCTACATAACCTCACCTAATCTTACCCATACTTTAACTAAGCAATTTGTATCAAAACTCATCCATAAAACCATGAATTTAACCAATGATACACATGCTGGAATTTTCTTTAAAATGGGAAAACTTGAAATTGATTTAACATCACCTTACCTATACTCTAACTAACTTATTAACATCAAAACCTATCTAATTAATCAACAAACCATGAATTACCAAATGAGCAACATGCTGGAAATTTTAAGAACAAGGGAAAACATGAAATTCATTCCATCTAACCTTACCCATATCTTATCTCCACCTTTAGCATCAACACTTATCAAAAAATCAACAAAATTCAATAATCTTCTCACCCAAATGCAACCCCACGAAATCAGAATTTGGCTTCAATGAAAGATAAAACCATTCCCTTTCCTTATTCTTTCATGAATCTCTCTCAAATCACCATCTTCAAGCAAGAAAAGAGAAACCCATACAATAAAACCAAGAGATTTTGAAATCCCTACCTTGAGAATGACCCACGACTTTCTTCTTCCTTTGGCTCAAATGGAAGACAACTCTTCCTCTTTCCTTTGGACAGCCAAATCATCTCTTTTTTCTCCTTGATGATTTCGTGACTTCTTTCTTCTCCTTTTGTTCTTGAAGTCACGAGCTCTCTCCTCTTTCAACCAAACTTCCTTCTCTCCATTCTTTTCTTCTTTCTTTCTTATCTCTTCTCTTTGGTTCTGGAATTTTCGTGAATTCTCCAAGTTTCTGTAGGCTAAAACGACACCCTCTTATGTGTTTCATTTAATGAAACACAAATTACCATCTTGCCCTCCAATTAAGCCTATTTCCAAGTTTGCCCATGTGCAGGATTTTGAAAAACTGATAACTTGCGTCCTGATTTCCAACATCTAAAAGAAATAATTTGGACAAACTTTCTTCATGAAAATTGTTCCTCTCGATCTTACGAATCCAACGCCACTGACGGCGCTCAATTCGGATCTAAAACGAAGAAGTTATGGCCGAATTACTAACTGACCTGCACAAAATCCGAAACTGAACTTTAACATAACTTCAATCCAGACTTTGACAATCATAGGGATGAAATTAAATTTCGATCCCTTCATAAGATTTGTAGCCCTATATCTTAACTTTATTTTCCCTCAAGAATCAACTCAATCGGAGTTGTATAACTCCCGAAAATTGCAAAATACTGAACCATGTTCAGAAAATTATCCAACTTATAACCTATAACCCATCTCTTACTTTGGTTCAATCAATCTCTTTCCATATATTCTCCTAAAAATCATAATTCTTCATAAAAATGAACGTAATTGTCTTAGAAATCCAACGCTTCAAGAATCGAGTCAATCGGATATCGGACGAAGGATTTATAAGCAAAAGATTACAAAAGCCGGATCAAAAGCTAAGCAAACCGAACGAATTTTTCAAAAATCACAACTCTTGATCCCGAACTCGGAATTTGACAAATTTGGTGTCAATAAAAAGATCAAAGGAAGCTCCAAAACTTCCCTGAAGAACAAAAAAATCCAATTGGCTTCCAAGGGAGTCAGATTTCCACTCAAAGATTCTGCCTTAATCGGCATTTCCTAAACAACTTCCAATTTTTAATCACTTATAACTCCTTGCCCCGATCTCGAAAAATTACATACTTTATGGCGTTGGAAAGATCGAAATACAGGCTACAACTTTCAGTAAAACCATTTTTTCCAATTCTGACTAAATCCATTCGGCGAGTAGCCTCAAAACATAGACTACACAAATCGATACTTAATAACATTTTCAAAACAAAGCATATCTTCTGAAAATCATATCTCCCAATCCCGACATCGAAAAATAGCAAACTTTATGTCCACGAAAAGCTCTCGACAGAGGCTACAAGTTTCATGTTGATCATTTTCTCAAATTTTGGCTCAAACAAAAGTCAACTCTCAAAGGCCAAAAAGTCAAACATGTAACAAAATTTTCAACTTAATTTCAGAAATCATACCAATCTACTCAAAACTCGAAGGTATCAAAATCAAATCATTCTTTTCTTATGAATTTCCTCAAAGCATAATTACTTTTTATTTCACAATACATATGTGAAACCACTCGCTTTATTTCACTTAATATTTCTCAATGTCACTCAAAGATCGGGGTCCAACATTTCTCCCCCTCTTAAAAGAATTTCGTCCTCGAAATTCATACTTAGAAATCTCCAAGTACTTGCTGTGTAATGACCATAATCACTCGCTTTCTTATCAAATTTCTTATCACACATATTCTTATTCTTAACTTATAACCATATTTCACTTCTCATATTTTATACCTCCAATTTCATATTAAAACACTATATCCTCAAAATTCCTTAACATATGTACACAAATTCATGGTCCAAGTCTTAATGACCCTTAATATGGACCAATCCTTTGAATTGCTACACATATGTCTTTATCATGTATCTTATCTTTCAGATAATCCTTATTTCATCTCGCAAATATATAGTCAAAATCAAATCAACAAAGTGATCAAAGAAATCTAAACGTCATAACATTCTAACCTCAATATCATACACTTTCTTATGATCGATCATATGTCTCATCACCTTAATCAAACAAATCAATTTAGGTTCGCCAAATAATTCATAACAAAGACATTCACATCATTTCCCAATTCTCACTAATTCAATCCTATTAATTTATCCCTTTTCACAATCTCATGCATGTCACTTAATCTTACCAAATCTATAGCCCAAGTAAGATCAATACTGGGCTCTGACATTCTCACAAATTAAATTTTTATCCTTATACACTCTCATCAATCTTATATGCCCAGTTAAGACCATAGTACTGGGCTCTGACACTTATCCGAAGATTGCTCATGAAACAAACATATCGCCCAAGTTCATAATACTGGGCTCTGATACCATAAATGTTGAATCCCGTATTCGGAACCCAACTACTCATACAGATCTCCTCATACGCATACATGATTCCTTAGAAAGCCTCGACTAATCCGAAAAATCCCGATATAATAATTTTTTTTTAAAAAAAAAATCTTATTCATCTTAACTCCATTTTCATGATTCGGGTCTTAACCGGAGAACGAAACGAAGAACAAAACAAAAGTAAATCGAACAAAATGGAGGAAAAGCATACGGAAATGAAGAAACATACTGAAAACAAATTACGAAGCACATGAAAATCAAAGACTAAAGAATTGAATCCGAAGCAAATTACAAAGCAAATCGAACCGAAAGGTATAAGGCGGAAGCAAAGCGAACATCTTGAAGCATAATTCAAATAGGGCAAATCAACAAGACAAACGTGAGGCTAATTCCAATTAAATTCAATTAGGTTAACAATTGGACATCTTTGCAAGGAAAGGTAGGAAACTTGATGAGAAATCACTGGTTCAAATTTCGGGTGAATCGGAGACCAAACGAGAAAGTTATAAAAAAAATGTAAAATGACCAAAGGAATAGTAATTGACCATAAGAATAGTAACCGGCCAATTTTCGACCCTCATAACTTTTTACTCCTAATTTCGATTAGGACATATCATACCTCATTTTAAAGATATCAAGACCCTCTACAATTTTCATGAAGGACAGAAATTCCAATTCCCGCTCTAAAGGGGCGAAAAGCCCATCCGAAGGTTCAGCCCAAAATTTCTTATGAATAGTAATCCGAGAAACCCTAATTGCATAATGGCAGTAAATTTCAAACGTCCATAACTTTTTCATCCCAAGTCGAAAACTAACCCATTTTATACCGTTTTCAAGATCTTAACATGCTCTAAAAATTTTTTAGAAGACTTCCACAGCGAAATTCCCTCTCTAAGAGGGTCTAAACCTTAAGCGAAGTTGCTGCCCAAATTTAGGAAAATTTGGACAGCATCTCCCCTAAAAATGCTCTAGCCAAATCCTAAAGCTAAACCATCCAAGCTCCAAACCTGCACAAAACCACTTCAATCTTCCAATCACCATAGCACATCCCAAACACCAACTCAAAAGGGAAATATCACACTCTTAAGATTCTAAATAAAGCCATACAATCCCATCAACCAACTCAAAATGGCAACAACTTCATCTCTTTTTTTTCGCTACTCATTTACAAGATTATAAAACAACACAAATTTACTTTTCTAACCATTCTTAAGCATACTCCCATCAATACATTTTGGAATGCATATGCAAGATACATTTCTCACATTTACAAGGAATTGAGCAAATACAATTCTTTCAAGGCATTTTAGCCTAAATACATCCAAAAGATAAAACTCATTTACAAAGCACAAACTAAAGCTTTGAGACTTCTAAACCAACAAAATGCATCGGATTTTCCTCAATCCCGATCGACGACCGGATTCTTGCTTGCTACCCGAGGAGGGAAAATGGGGGTGAGCTCGACGGCTCGTGGGTAATAACTTAATAAACGAAATACGCGAAAACCGTTATTCATTCATTCAATCTTTTCATACAAGTCACATTGAGAAAAGCATTTTAATTTGTCAAAACTCTTCACGGAATACTACTTTTCAAACAATTACAAATTCAACAAATATCAAACAACACATAACATTTCAGAATGGTTTGGTTTCGGTCTAACAGACGATCGCACATTCCGCATATAGCGGTCACGTGCGCAGTGGAATGAGGGGAGTCCAAAATCGGAACTCCTAAGCCACTTCATGCGGCAGGAGAAGGCTATCGAGGAGAGCAGTGCTCGACTCTACGGAGGGGACCTAACCAAACCCATACAATTCACATATTCATGCTTAAAACAAACAGATGCTCAAGGCACTTTTCAAATTTGACTTTCAAATTGTTTTCAAATCGAGATCATTATCAAAACTAATTCAAATATTACAAAGCATCGAATTCATGTTACAAACCATTTAACAATCCATTCTAACATAAATTCATACTCAAGAATATCACATATAAGTGAAAGACATCACATAAAGTAAGTCATACAAACATGCTAAGTCATTGGTGGAAAACATTAGTTTGCATTTATTAGAAAACTTTAATGCATATTATCTCAAGTATTAAGAAATCACCCACCTTGAATCCTTAAGCTTTGCAATAGGTTCACATGTCCTTCCTCAATCCCCAAACGCCTTAATTGCCCTTAATCAAAGCATACAAAACCTTAATTAACACTAAATATCAAAGCTGGAAATTTCTAAAGAATGAAAAACATGACTAAAACCCTATCTCACTTTGCCTATACCTTTCCTAAACCATAACCATCAAAGCCTATCTCAATTGTATCAATTATTTCCAAGAATCTCATGCCTTAAAAACACCACACCAAATCTGATTTTTTTAATAATCCTTCCTCTTTCCTTTTTCCTTTCTTTCTTATTCTTTCTTGAAGAATTCTTCAAACCAAGGCACAAAATTCTAACAAAGAACCATGATTTAACATAAGAGATACATGCTGAAATTTTCAAGGAATGGAACAACTTACATTTGAAATTAATCTAACCTTCCTTTTCTTTATATGCACTCTCAAACCACCATGGTTAAGGAAAAGGCAAAAACTCTAACAAAATCATGACTTAATAATGCTGAAATTTTTCAAAGCATGGAAAACTTCCATTTCAACTAACCTAACTTTCCTTATATCTTTATATGTTATAACAACCAAAACTCATCCATAAACCAAGCAAATCAGATTTTTCTTCTACTTTCAAATCCTTCTTCTTTTCATTAAAACCTCTTTAACTTTCCTTTCTCAAGCTTACAACCCTAACCTTCTTCTTCTCTTTTCCTTCATTCTACAAAACAACCATGAATTTACATGCTGAAATTTTCTTCAAGGATTGGAAAACTTGAATTTCAATCTACATAACCTCACCAAATCTTACCCATACTTTAACTAAGCAATTTGTATCAAAACTCATCCATAAAACCATGAATTTAACCAATGATACACATGCTGGAATTTTCTTTAAAATGGGAAAACTTGAAATTGATTTAACATCACCTTACCTATACTCTAACTAACTTATTAACATCAAAACCTATCTAATTAATCAACAAACCATGAATTACCAAATGAGCAACATGCTGGAAATTTTAAGAACAAGGGAAAACATGAAATTCATTCCATCTAACCTTACCCATATCTTATCTCCACCTTTAGCATCAACACTTATCAAAAAAATCAACAAAATTCAATAATCTTCTCACCCAAATGCAACCCCACGAAATCAGAATTTGGCTTCAATGAAAGATAAAACCATTCCCTTTCCTTATTCTTTCATGAATCTCTCTTCAAATCACCATCTTCAAGCAAGAAAAGAGAAACCCATACAATAAAACCAAGAGATTTTCGAAATCCCTACCTTGAGAATGACCCATGACTTTCTTCTTCCTTTGGCTCAAATGGAAGACAACTCTTCCTCTTTCCTTTGGACAGCGAAATCATCTCTTTTTTCTCCTTGATGATTTCGTGACTTCTTTCTTCTCCTTTTGTTCTTGAAGTCACGAGCTCTCTCCTCTTTCAACCGAAACTTCCTTCTCTCCATTCTTTTCTTCTTTTCTTTCTTATCTCTTCTCTTTGGTTCTGGAATTTTCGTGAATTCTCCAAGTTTCTGTAGGCTAAAAACGACACCCTCTTATGTGTTTCATTTAATGAAACACAAATTACCATCTTGCCCCTCCAATTAAGCCTATTTCCAAGTTTGCCCATGTGCAGGATTTTGAAAAACTGATAACTTGCGTCCTGATTTCCAACATCTAAACGAAATAATTTGGACAAACTTTCTTCATGAAAATTGTTCCTCTCGATCTTACGAATCCAACGCCACCGACGGCGCTCAATTCGGATCTAAAACGAAGAAGTTATGGCCGAATTACTAACTGACCTGCACAAAATCCGAAACTGAAGTTTAACATAACTTCAATCCAGACTTTGACAATCTTAGGGATGAAATTAAATTTCGATCCCTTCATAAGATTTGTAGCCCTATATCTTAAATTTATTTTCCCTCAAGAATCAACTCAATCGGAGTTGTATAACTCCCGAAAATTGCAAAATACTGAAACATGTTCAGAAAATTATCCAACTTATAACCTATAACCCATCTCTTACTTTGGTTCAATCAATCTCTTTCCATATATTCTCCTAAAATCATAATTCTTCATAAAATGAACGTAATTGTCTTAGAAATCCACGCTTCAAGAATCGAGTCAATCGGATATCGGACGAAGGATTTATAAGCAAAAGATTACAAAGCGGATCAAAAGCTAAGCAAACCGAACGAATTTTTCAAAAATCACAACTCTTGATCCCGAACTCGGAATTTGACAAATTTGGTGTCAATAAAAAGATCAAAGGAAGCTCCACAACTTCCCTGAAGAACAAAAAAATCCAATTGGCTTCCAAGGAGTCGATTTCCACTCAAAGATTCTCGCTTAATCGGCATTTCCTAAACAACTTCCAATTTTAATCACTTATAACTCCTTGCCCCGATCTCGAAAAATTACATACTTTATGGCGTTGGAAAGATCGAAATACAGGCTACAACTTTCAGTAAAACCATTTTTTCCAATTCTGACTAAATCCATTCGTCGAGTAGCCTCAAAACATAGACTACACAAATCGATACTTAATAACATTTTCAAAACAAAGCATATCTTCCAAAATCATATCTCCCAATCCCGACATCGAAAAATAGCAAACTTTATGTCCAAGAAAAGCTCTCGACAGAGGCTACAAGTTTCATGTTGATCATTTTCTCAAATTTTGGCTCAAACAAAAGTCAACTCTCAAAGGCCAAAAAGTCAAACATGTAACAAAATTTTCAACTTAATTTCAGAAATCATACCAATCTACTCAAAACTCGAAGGTATCAAAATCAAATCATTCTTTTCTTATGAATTTCCTCAAAGCATAATTACTTTTTATTTCACAATACATATGTGAAACCACTCGCTTTATTTCACTTAATATTTCTCAATGTCACTCAAAGATCGGGGTCCAACATAGCCAATAGTGTACGGATCTCCAGATTGAGTCCGCCCTCAAAACACCGACACTTGTCAGCCTCAGAAGCCACCAGTGAAGAAGCATATACCACTAACTCGTTGAACCGCACCTCATAATCGGCCACGGTCAACTGCCCCTGTCTCAGCTCTAGGAACTCCTGTAACTTCATTTTCAGATAAATCTTGGGCATGAAGTTGTCCTTGAATTCCCTCAGAAAATCATCCCATGTCAGTGTGCAGGGCCTGGTGGTACTGCCCGGGACAGTCCTCCACCACCGATATGCAGAACCCTGTAGCAGAGAAACCGCGTAGTCGAAACGCTCATCCGGTTCACAGTCCATCTGATCGAGGACTCTCTCTGTCCTCTCTAGCCATCCCTCAGCCTCCGCAGGGTCGGTGCTACCATAGAAGTCAACGCCCCGCCATGCGCGCTGATCATATCTCCGCTCCGTCTCACAGAACTCGAGGAGGCAACTCCTCTGAATGAGGCACAGGAGACTCCCTACTAGCTCCTACCGATTCCAGGTTAGCTGGTTGTTCCACTCGATCTCCCAGTACGGATGACCTAAAACAGACAAGAAATTCCGATCAGTTCTTCTATTCTTACAGTAATTCAAGCCTAAATTACACTATGCCCAAAAGATGCCAAACCATACTCTGATACCACTTAATGTAGCGCCCCCTCACCATAGGGTACACATCGGGAAACCCGAAGGTCGCACCGATACGTATCCCACGATAAAGGTGCACCACCAGAACATTTCCCAATAATAATCCACATGGCATCGCAATAATTTAAAAACATAACATAACACAATATCAGAAACCGCTAAATTTTAAAATCATAATATCAATCTGATACAGTCATCCAGCAACAGAATAGACAAGTCTATCAGTTCCCTAAACAAAACCAAAAAAGAAATTGATACAAACATCTATCCTAAGTCATCCTCAAAATCCAACTCAGTTGATCGACCTGTGTGACATCGCTTCTCCTGCCAGCGTGCTCGCACGGTAGGAAAAGGCTATCTCCGGAGCTAGGGGTCTATTCTATCACTCCTGAAAAATAGGTTGCAATTTTGGGTGAGTTTGCGAACTCAGTGAGAAACCATCATCGATGGTTCACTCAAATCATGCATTACGCAAATTGCGTACAGCATGGCACAGTAATATTCAATTAACAGTATTATATAACAATTTACAGTAGTCTATAACAGTTTACAGTATCAGTAACAATTTACAATAGCATAGAACAGTTCACAGTGTCACATCACAATTTACAGCAAATCATGGCATCACGCAGTTCAGTAATCGTCACACAATTTGGCAATTCAATCAGTCATGTATATAATGCATATGAGACTCTTTCCAGTTATTCAAGATTGCCCCAAGTGCTCAATCAAGAACAGTGGGGACGCCGTCGTGGATAAATCCCCGGCTATGCCCCACAAGACAAAGATGTGAGCTCGAGGCTCTTTTAAGTGATAATAGCAACTTGGGACACGTCTATTATCTGATCATGCATTTATGCATGCAATGCAGTGTTTAATGATTTGCAGTATACGGCTATAAAAGCCCAAGATATTACAGATTCAAGAATCGGTGGATATGGCTATAAAGCCCGAGATTACATTTCTCAGTGTCATATAGTAATCCAATCCAATACAGTGAAAGCATGCAATTAGAACGTATACCATTCAGTAGTTCTCAGAATTATACAGTGGTCCAACCGTATTCAGTAAAAGCATGCCATTCAATCACATACATTTCAGTAATCATGCAATTCACATTATCCAATCCCATGCAGTAAGAGCATGCAATTCGGTCACATACATTTCAAGAAGCATACCATTCGATCATATTCTTTGCAGAATCATACAGCTCAATCTTATACATTTTAGTAGTTATACAGTTCACATTGGCAAGTCATTCACATTAGGCATCTAGACAATCGAATTTGAGAAACCATCTAGTTACTCACCAGTAACTTCCGAAACTCTTGCTCGAAGTTCCAAAGAATGTCCGTGGAACGACGATCCAACGGCGCCTCTATAACAAGAAAAAATACGGTCCATTACTAGATGCTCAATTAAACCATTCAGTAATGCATATGTCTCAGTGAGATGATGTACAATGCATGTTCACGATTTTCCCGACACTAAAACCCAATTTATAACTCTTATATCCCAATCTAACTCTTCGCTCAATTGATCGACAATAATTGATCCAATCCTATAATTCGGTTCAATTTCCTCAATTCATAATCCCCATAGTAATTTCCTATCCATCGGGTCAAAACCTCTATTGAAAATCCCAATTAAACTCCAATTGTCTCAATTCAGTATTTAGGTCACACCATAACCCATGATTGACCTTAATCTCTATAATTCATTACCAATTAAATCAATTCTAACTCCCATAATTATCCTCAATTGTAGACCTCTTTCTCTAGTTCACAATTAATCAGGAATCACCTCAATCGGAGGCCTATACCATAAGTTATGCCCAATAAACTAATACTCATCCATTCAGAAATTACCCCTTCGCCGCGACCTATTCCCTTCGCCGCGACCTATTCCCTTCTCCGCGACGAAGAGAAGATCGCTCGCCGCGGCGTGAAACAAGCTCGCCGCGTCGACGTCCAGCCCGCTCGTCGTGACGTGCAAATTAATTTTTTATTCGTCGCGACGAAGGCATCAGCGCCTCTGCGCTCGTCGCGACGTGCGACGGTCCGATCGTCTTCTCCGATCGATTTCCGCCATTAATACACTCTCAACTCAACATTTAACACTCCCATCTACTCTATCTAACTCATTAAATACCATAAATACACTAAAAGCCATTAATAACTGTAGAAAAATCCCGGGAGGTACATCACATGTACCGCGTGAAAACAAAATTTTGTTCCTGGACTTTCCGAAACCCAGATCCCGAGATCGGTATGAAGACATCAACCTAAATAGCCAAAGAGACTATCTCTAAAGGTGATCCACGCAGATCGAGAAAATCTAACCGGATCAAACCCTTTGACCGGAATAGCTAGAACAGTTAAAGGTCGCTAGACCCTACCTCCGTCTGGAGAGTCAAGGAAACGTTGGAACCTTGTGCCTTGGAGAAGTAGAGAAATCGATGATGCTTGATGGAAGAAGAAGGAAAATGAAACTCTTTCAAAATCACCTTAAGCTTAACCTTTTAAGCTTCCTCTTCTTCTTCAAGCCTTCATCCACGCAAACCATACGGCCACACCACTCTCCAAGCCATCTTTTATGTCTTTTTAACCATTAAAAATACTTCCATAAGAAGGTGACATGTGGAGGGCTTATGGCCATTCATTCTTTAAAGTAAACTTTGACTTTTTCAAAGTTTTATCTCTTCCTTCCTCCATCCAACGCACATGTACCTTTAATTTATATAATTAATTAATTAATTATTTAATTAATTAATGATATAAATAATTGCTAAGGTCCAGTCAAACTGGGGTCGGTCCTACCGGCCTACCGAGCCCCGATGCTGAAACAGCTCCGGAAACCTTTCTTAGCAATATTGATGTCGCGATCTCATCGGGACATATCCCAATCCCATTGGGATCCATTTAATCCTAATGCTCTCCATAATTGGAACTCACCAATTACTATTTTATTTCTCGAAACACTCTTATCGTGTGACCACTTTAGGCTCCGGTTATGTTGGCCACTTAGATTAACAATTAATCTGAGCAAGTCATGAGCGGTATCTAGCAACACATCATGACCCCAATTGACCGGAAAGTAATCGGTTTGATGTATTCATCACGAACCGGATCACGAACCCTTCCATGTACAATTCTTGTGCAATTCGTCCTTTCACCATCCTATACCCCACTTGGTTATGAGTATGGTCAAAGTGTCAACTCTCACTAGATCGAGTCTAGCCCAGTGATATCGGTTCGCCACGGGACCCATTACTCTATATGTCAATGAAGACACTCTTCATGACATACATCTAACAACCTTTAGTAATGATCCCGACAAGAGGCCATGGGTATCTCTTACGCTAATTGAAGTGGTGAATCCTTTATTGGCTACTCAATTATCTTCAATACCTCAAGTTGTACCCAAGCACCACCCTATGAGTTACCTCCGAAAGGCAACAAGGAATGGAGTCAAAGCACGGATCAAGATCAAGATATCCTTGAGTACCTCAAGTCTAAGGATACTTGCACCATTGCTATGATGAGATTATCACCGACACTTAGATAAGATATCCATGTGATAATCTCATGGCGGTGTCATCCAATGAACTTACTACCACTAGTAAGCATCCACATGTCAATTCTAAATATCTCATATTTACAGTTTACGAGATCCACCGCTGATCCAATCAGGAATATGACATGTGCTAGTCTATCCGGATTAATGATGTCCAGCTCATTAATCCTATGACTAGGAGAATTTGATATCTTGACATAATTGCACATGATAGGAATCTCGGTAGTATGATCACATCATAATTTCCTTCATGCTATGTCATATATCATGGACTTCATTAATTGATTAAAGATCCAATCAATTCATAAACAATGTTTATGAATATCAAATTAATGAATAATGCCTTTTCTTTATTTATTCATAAAGTCCGCATACACGACTTTGAATAAAACGCTAAAGGGATTGCCTTTAGGGCACAAATAAACAATGATCGTCCTTGAATAAGTCGACTTATCCAATGAACAAGTCGACTTATCGGTACATCGAACATGTGTAAGTCGACTTACACATGGTACAAGTCGACTTATCACTTACAAATCTCCCACTTGACCTAAAGCCAATCGCCTTAGTATCTAATACCATAAGCGAGTCCATGAGAATCACAATTCTCCGTGACAATGACTTTGTCAACGGACAACAACACTTTGCTCGTGGAATTCTCTCTATCGGGATATCATCTCGACTAATGATCTCCGAATCGGTGAAGTCTGAGTTCGGATCGTCGATAAGACCTTGGTTCCTTTGCTCACAAGACTAGCCCCATTGTATCACAATACAATTCTATGGGCCCATCACAGCTAGGGACCAGATCAAGTTCAGTAATGAACTTCTTGATCCAAACCGCTTCCTTTGCGCATCTCATGCGGCATTGTACTCTGCCTCGGTTGATGAATCAGCAGTCCTCTCTTGTTTGGAACTTTTCCAATTGACCGCCACGCTATTCAGTGTGAATGTATATAACCTGATTGTGATTCAGAATTATCCTTATCAGATTAAATACTAGCATCTGAATGCACGCTCACTTGGAGATTTTCATCTCCATGTGTCAAGAAAACATCCTTAGTGCTTCGCAAGAACTTGAGGATATTCTTGACAGCCATCCAGTGACCCTCACCAGGATCCGATTGGTATCTGCTCGTAACACTTAGAGCATACGATACATCGGGCCTCGTACATAGCATTGATCCATGCTAAACCTCTTTAGCATCTCATCTATGTACGATGATTGTGAAAGACCAAGCAACCTTTTGATTTATCTCTATAAATCGATATCCCTAGTATATAAGTCGCTTCACCAAGGTCTTTCATCACATATTGATTGGACAACCAAATCTTAACTGATTGTAGCATAGAGACATCGTTTTCTAGTAACAGTATGTCATCTACATACAACACAAGGAATACGATTGCAGTCCCATTAACCTTCTTATACACACAATGATCATCCGGATTGGGTGAGAAATCAAACTCTTTGATTGACTCATCAAAACGGATAATCCAACTCCTGGATGCTTGCTTCAATCCAAACATGGATTTCTGAAGCTTGCATACCTTTCCGCCATCGATGGAAGTGAAGTCCTCTGGTTGTGTCATATACACATCCTCGGGTAGATTTCCTCTCAGGAAAGCTGTCTTCACATCCATTTGCCATATCTCATAATCATAATGAGTGGCAATGGCTAGGAGTATCCTAATGGATTTAAGCATTGTTACGGGGCTGAAGGATTTTGTCATAGTCAACTCTTTATCGTGATTTAAATCCTTTAACCGTAAGCATTGCTTTATAGGTACTCAAATTACCATCCATGTTGGTTTTCTTCTGAAAACTCCTTTGCACCATGTGGGTTTTATCCTTCGTGTAACAACCAAAGTCCATACTTGGTTTTCATACATGGAATCCATTTCGATTTCATGGCACAAAGCCATGTTCCGACTCAACTTTTCGTAACTCGCTCATAGGTAGTAGGCGCATCATCTCATATGAGCAATACGCCATTACGCTCACTTACGAGAAATTCATATCTCTCGAACGGTCGTATCCTACTTAACCTACAAAATTAGTGTGTAGTAGAAGGTTGAACTGTTACCTCATCTATATGAGTGGCAGTTTGAGTTCGAGCAATTGATCTATGTTTGTTCGAGAATCTTGAACTTCTCAAGTTCAACTTTGCTCCCACCGTCCTCTTATGTAATGTAAACTCTTTCTTTAAGAAAACGGCATGCTTGAAACAAACAACTTTTGTTCCTCAGCAAGGTAGAATTGATATTCCACGATATCCTACGAACAAACACTTATCAGATTTTGCATCAAGCTAATCTGACTGTGTCCGCTTCACATAAGCAGGACAATCCCAAACTTTCAGATGAGAAAGACAGGGCTTTCAGTTAGTCCATATCTCCATATGGAGTAACCACGACTGTCTTTAATGGAACTCTGTTAACAACTAAACAAATTGTCTCGGCGCATATTCCCAAAACGTGTAAAACTATCATCAATCGCACCATGTCTAACAAGGTTCGATTTCTCCTTTCAGCCACACCATTGTGCTGCGGCGTGTAAGGTGGAGTATACTGAGATAAAATCCCATTATCTTTGAGATAATCAAAAAAACTATTGGTCTAAGCATTTTCCACCACGATCAGATCGTAATGTATTTATACTTTTACCAAGTTAGTTTTCTACTTCATTTCTGAATTATTTGAACTATTCAAATGCTTCAGATTTGTATCTCATCAGATACAGGTACCTATATCGTGAATAATCACCGATAAAAGTAATGAAGTAAAAACAACCACTTATGGCATGGATGGACATCAGACCACATACATCCGAATATATTAGGTCTAATATTCCATTCACTCGTTCACCCTTTCCTTTAAAGGATAACTTAGTCATCTTGCCTAATAAACAAGATTCGCATGTGTCATATGATTCATAATCAAATGACCCTAAACATCCACTCTTATGGAGCTTAGCGATGCGTGTCTCATTTATTTATGGCCAAGCCGACAATGCCATAAGTAAGTTGATTTTAAATTATCTCGATTATGTCTTTCTGCGTCATTGACATTCAGAACTGGATATGACATATCTAATATGTCAATTCAATTGCATAATGTACCAGATAGCATAGAGCCTTCCATTCAACTAATAGAACAACCATTGCTACTAAAAGTCCAATGGAAATCACTCTATTTAAACATAAAACATACAATATGTTCTTTGTTTAAAACAGTACAAAATGACAATCATCCAATTTGAATACAAGCCCGATGAGGGAGTAACAAGACATAAGTGTTCACGGCTAATGTAGCAACTCTTGCTCCATTACCTACACAAAGGTCTAGTTCTCCTTTTATGAGCTTTCTACTGTCCCTGAGGCCCTGCATATCATTTCATATGTATGAGCTACATCCGGTATCAAATACCGATATGTTTGGATCAGGAATAGTATTAACCTCAATGACAAACATATTTGAAGGAGTAGAGGCATCTGATGCCTTCTTCTGCTTCAAGGACTCGAATAGATTTTAAGGCCACTTTTAATGGCTAGTCTTGTAACATTGAAAGCAAAAACCTTTTGGGGCAGAATCTTTGGTTTTTCCTTGATGGCACTTCCCTTTGGTTTCTTAGCCTTTTTCTTCTTTGAACTAGAAGAAGAAGCATCCACCATTAGCACTTGCTTGCTATCCTTCTTGATAGCTCCTTTCACTGCTCTTGGCAGATTGATCATTCAGAATTGTTGTGGATATTTGGTTTATCCGATAGTTTATCACAAACTGTGAATAACCATCAGACGATCTAACTAGAATTAAGTCTCTACTTAACTCATAATCCATTACAAATCCTAAGATGGCCAATCTCTCAATATAGCCATTCATCTTCGTGGCATCTTGCATGCAGATATCCTCGAGCCATCTTTAATGGTGAAGAGAAGCCTTGAGGTCTCGAACCTTTCGAATCGAGCTTACTCATCAAACAGCTCCCCTAAGATGAAATACTATAGAGTGAGCATCCATGGACTCGTGCTGCTCCTGCAGCTCTGGTAACATCGAGGCAAGTAGCCATGTCCCTGTCCTTTAGATGCTTACAATATGCTTTCTGATCCTTATCAGAAGCGTCGACAGCAGGTGCAACTGGAAGTGGAACATCTAGGGCGTCCCCAGTTCTCGGATCTAAGAACAATTCTCGATTCCTCACCCAATCAAGAAAATTCAGTCCAGAATAGAGAGCGAAAATTCACACTGAAAGACTTCTTCAATCAACCTAACGCGATAGAGAGAAGGAATAATAGAATAGATATGCCTGCATAATCATAAGGACTTGCATGACATGCATATGGCTCCCACTAGTTTCCTAGAATCCATAACCCTCTTACTTAATCCGGAGAAACAATATGACATAATGTCCTAGTGGGTCGATATCCCACATTGCTAAGAGTGACCTTGGGTTTACCCAACAAGCCACACTTAGGTCAATCGGTAGTATCGGTCATACCAATTGTATCATCGATAACCGACATTAAGAATGACCTTGAGGTTAGCTCAACAAGCCACCTTATGTCTCGGAGGTATCGGATATACCAATTACATCTTAGACACAACTATCGATCGCTGCTATCAACTTGTTGATGTGTGCACTTCATTGGGTATCAACTCTTTGATGCGCGTACATCGATGTATGCTACCCACTTACGCCTCGTCCACGCTTTATCTTGAGGTTAGCTCAACAAATCAACGCTTCTAGGAAAACCGACCCATTAATCCAAAATCTCATTTCATGGTTTGAACATATTAAGTATAGAGTGAGCTTGAGGGAATATGCGCTTGAGGCAATTGTTTACTTGCTAAGCGAGTTCCATTAAAAGCGGTTGTGGTTACTCCATATGGAGATATGGACTAACTGAAAGCCTATCTTTCTCATTTGAAAGTTTGGGGTTGTCCTGCTTATGTGAAGCGGACACGGTCAGTTAACGATGCAAAATCGATAAGTGTTTGTTAAATGGAATATCAATTCTACCTTCTTTGAGGAACAAAGTTGTTTGTTTCCAAGCATCTTGTTTTCTTAAAGAAAGAGTTTCTTTTACAAGAGGGCCGGTGGGAGCAAAGTTGAACTTGGAAGTTCAAGATGCTCGAACAAACATAGATCATTGCTGAACACAAGCTGTCACTCATATAGATGAGGTAGCAGTTCAACCTTCTACTACACACAATTTTGTAGGTTAAGTAGGATCGCCTTTGTTCAGAGAGATATGAATGTCTTGTAAGTGAGCGAGAATGGCGTGTTGCTCATGCGAGATGATCGCCTACTACTATGAGCGAGTTACGAAAGTTGAGTGCGGAACATGGCTTTGTGCCATGAAATGCGAAATGGATTCCATGTATGAAAACCAAGTATGGACTTTGGTTGTTACACGAAGGATAAAACCCACGGGGTGCAAAGGAGTTTTAGAAGAAAACCAACATGGATGGTAATTTGATTACCTATAAAGCAATGCTTGGTTAAAGGATTTACGTCACAGACAAAGAGTTGACTATGACAAAACCTTGACCCGTAGCAATGCTTAAATCCATTAGGATACTCTAGCCATTGCCACTCATTATGATTATGAGATATGGCAAATGGATGTGAAGACAACTTTCTTGAGAGGAAATCTGCAGGGGATGTGTATGACCTGACACGAGGGCTTCACTTCCATCGATGGCGAAAAGGTATGCAAGCTTGATCCGGGTTTGGATTGAAGCAAGCATCCAGGAGTTGGATTATCCGTTTTGATGAGTCAATCAAAGAGATTGATTTCTCACAAAATTCGGATGATCATTGTGTGTATAAGAAGGTTAATGGGACTGCAATCGTATTCCTCGTGTTGTATGTAGATGACATACTTTGTTACTTGGAAGCGATGTCTCTATCTTTGCAATCGATTAAAATTTGGTTGTCCAACCCATTTGCGATGAAAGACCTTGGTGAAGCAACTTATATCCTAGGGATATCGATTTATAGAGATAAATCAAAGGTTGCTTGGTCGATCATCGTACATAGATGAGATCTAAAGAGGTTTAGCATGGATCAATGCTATGTCTGAGGCCCGATGTATCGTATGCTCTAAGTATTCTGGCGGATGCCAATCGGATCTAGTGAGGTCCTTTGGGTGGTATCGAAGAATATCCTCAAATACTTGCGAAGCCTAAGGATGTTTTCTTGATCTATGGAGATAGAAATCTCCAGTGGCGGGCATTCGGATGCTAGTATTTAATATGATAAGGATAATTACGAATCACAATCAGGTTATATACATTCACACCGAATAGCGTGGCGGTCGATTAGAAAAGTTCAAACAAGAGGATGCGATTCATCAACCGAGAGAGTACATTGCGCGTGAGATCATGAAAAGGCGGTTTGGATCGAAGTTCATTCTTGAACGATCTGGTCCACTGGCGTGATGGGCCCATAGGGTTGTATTGTGATACAATGGGGCTAGTCTTGAGCAAAGGAACGAGTCTTATCGACGATCCGAACTTCGTGCTTGGCCGATTCGGGAGATCATTAGTCGAGATGATATCTGATAGAGAAATTCGAAAAGCAAAGTGTTCTTTGTTAAGTTGACAAAGCCATAGTCACGGAGAATTGTGATTCTCATGGACTCGCTTATGGTATTAGATACTAAGGCGATTGGCTTTAGGTCAGTGGGAGATTTATAAGTGATAAGTCGACTTGTACCATGTGTAAGTCGACTTACACATGTTCGATGTCGATAAGTCGACTTGTTCATTGGATAAGTCGACTTGTTCAAAATCATTATTGTTTATTTGTGCCAAAAGGCAATCCCTTTAAGCGCGTTTTATTGAAGTCATATGCGGACTTTATGAATAAATAAAGAAAAGGCATTATTCATTAATTTGATATTCATAAACATTGTTTATGAATTGATTGAATCTTTAATCGAATTAATGAAGTCCGTGATATATGACATAGCATGAAGGAAATTATGATGTGATCATCTTCTGAGGTTCCTATCATGTGCCATTATATCGATGTCGAATTCTCCTAGTCATAGGATTAATGAGAATTGGACATCATTAATCGGATAGAATAACACATGTCATATTCTTGATTGGATCAGCGGTGGATCTCGAAGCGTAAATATGAGATATTTAGAATTGACATGTGGATGCTTACTAAGAGCGGTAGTAAGTTCATTGGATGACTGCCATGAGATCATCACATGGATATCTTATCTAAGTGTCGGTGATAATCTCATCATAAAGAATGGTGCAAGTATCCTTAGACTTGAGGTACTCGAGGATATCTTGAATCTTGATCACGTGCTTTGACTCCATTCCTTGTTGCCTTCGAGAGGTAACTCATAGGGTGGTGCTTGGAGTGCGAACTTGAGGTATTGAAGATAATTGAGTAGCCAATAAAGGATTCACCACTTACGAATTAGCGTAAGAGATACCGTAGGCCTCTTGTCGGGATCATTTCTAAGGCTGGCGGCATGTATGTCATGAAGAGTGTCTTCATTGACACGTAGAGTAATGAGTCTCGGACGCGAACCGATATCACTTAGGCTAGACTTCGATCTAGTGAGTTGACACTTTGACCATACTCATAACCAAGTGGGGTATAGGATGGTGAAAGGACGAATTGCACGGTAATTGTACATGGAAGGGTTCGTGATCCAGTTCGTGATGAATACATCAAACCGATTACTTTCCGGTCAATGGGGGTCATGATGTGTTGCTAGATACCGCTCATGACTTGCTCAAATTAATTGTTAATCTAAGTAGGCCAACATAACCGGAGCCTAAAGGGTCACACGATAAGAGTGTTTCAGAAATCAAAATAGTTATTGGACAGAGTTCCAATTATGGAGAGCAAATGGATTAAATGGATCCCAATGGGATTGGGATATGTCCCGATGAGATCGCGACATCGATATTGCTAAGAAAGGTTTCCTGAGTCTTTCAAAGATGGGTCCGGCAGCAAATAGGACCGAATTCCCAGCTTGATGGACCTCTTAGTAATTATATATATGTTAATTAATTAAGTAATTAATTAATTAATATTATATATATATTGACATGTGCGTGGATGGAGGGGATGAGAGGATAAAGCTTTATCCTTTAACTTTATTATATATATATATATATAAAGTGTCTAAACGTGGACACTCCTCCACCATTAGTTTTCTACATGTCTTTTAAAGAGTTAAAAGACATAGAAAAGAGAAGATGAACGTGGATGGCCGATGGTTTTGCTAAGGTGAGAAGAAGAAGAAAACTTAATTGTTAAGTTAGCTTTGAAAGGTGATTTTCAAGTCTTCTCCTAAGCAACCATCGAATTCTCTTCTTCTCCAGCATGGTTCAACGTTTCATTATTTCAGAGGTAGGCTTAGCGAGCTTTATCGTTTCTAACTATTCTGGGTCAAAGGTTTAATCCGGTTAGATTTTACGATCTCTGCGTGGATCACCTTTAGAGATAGTCTCTTTTGGCTATTTAGGTTGATGTCTTCATGCGATACTGGATCTCAGAGGAAAACAAAAATTTTGTTCCTAGACTTTCCGAATCCTGTGATCCGTATCCGTATGAAAGACATCAACCTAAATAGCCAAAAGAGACTATCTCTAAAGGTGATCCACGCAGAGATCGAAAAATCTAACCGAGTCAAACCCTTTGACCCGGGAATAGCTAGAACAGATTAAAGCTCGCTAGAGCCTACCTCGTCTCGGAGAGTCAAGGAAACGTTGGACCGTATGCTTGAGAAGGAGAAATCGATGATGGCTTTGGAAGAAGAAGAAAATGAACTTTTAAAACAAAGCTTGACTATTAAGCTTTCATCTTCTCTTTTACTCAAGCCACCACCGTCGACCATCAGCCTCTTCACCAAAAGACCAAAAGAAAACTCTTTTCTTTTAGCCTTTTTACATAAGCTACGATCATCACTTCTCCATCTTCATTTTTGTCTTTTTGTAATTAAATGAATATGATGACTAAGCTTCCAAAAGAAGCTTCCATGCTTCTCCTCCTCCTATCCACGTGACAAGCATATATATATATAATAATTAATTAATTAATTACTTAATTAATTAATTAGAATATAATTGCTAAGGTCCAGTCCAACTGGGCTTGGTCTCTACCGGCCTAATGGCCCCGATCTTTGAAACTGACTCAAAACCTTTCTTAGCAATATCAATGTCGCGATCTCATCGGGACATATCCCAATCCCATCGGGATCCATTTAATCTAATGCTCTCCATAATTGGAACTCGGTCCAATTACTATTTCTGCATTCTCCAAACACTCTTACGTGTGACCACTTTAGGCTCCGGTTATGTTGGCCACTTAGATTAACAATTAATCTGAGCAAGTCATGAAGCGGTATCTAGCAACACATCATGACCCCAATTGACCGGAAAGTAATCGGTTTGATGTATTCATCACGAACCGATCACGAACTCTTCCATGAACAATTCTGGTGCAATTCGTCCTTTCACCATCCTATACCCCACTTGGTTATGAGTATGGTCAAAGTGTCAACTCTCACTAGGGACGAGTCTAGCCCAGTGATATCAGTTTCTTGTCCGGGACTCATTACTTTATATGTCAATGAAGACACTCTTCATGTCATACATGCTTTGCCAACCTTAGTAATGATCCCGACAAGAGGCTACGGTATCTCTTCTCGCTAATCCGAAGTGGTGAACCTTTATTGGCTACTCAATTATCTTCTAATACCTCAAGCTGCACTCCAAGCACCACCTTATGAGTTACCTCGAAGGCAACAAGGAATGGAGTCAAAGCAGGATCAAGATTCAAGATATCCTCGAGTACCTCAAGTCTAAGGATACTTGCATTCATTGCTATGATGAGATTATCACCGACACTTAGATAAGATATCCATGTGATGATCTCATGGCAGTCATCCAATGAACTTACTACCGCTAGTAAGCATCCACATGTCAATTCCAAATATCTCATATTTACGGTTTACGAGATCCACCGCTGATCCAATCAAGGAATATGACATGTGCTAGTCTATCCGGATTAATGATGTCCAAAGTCATTAATCATATGACTAGGGAGAATTTAGATACTGACATAATTGCACATGATAGGAATCTCGATAGTATGATCACATCATAATTTCCTTCATGCTATGTCATATATCATGGACTTCATTAATTCGATTAAAGATTCAATCAATTCATAAACAATGTTTATGAATATCAAATTAATGAATAATGCCTTTTCTTTATTTATTCATAAAGTCCGCACACGACTTTGAATAAAACGCGCTAAAGGAGATTGCCTTTAGGCACAAATAAATAATACCGACCTTGAACAAGTCGACTTATCCAATGAACAAGTCGATTTATCGATGCATCGAATGTGTAAGTCGACTTACACATGGTATAAATCGACTTATCACTTACAAATCTCCCACTTGACCTAAAGCCAATCGCCTTTAGTATCTAATACCATAAGCGAGTCCATGAGAATCACAATTCTCCTGTGACAATGGCTTTGTCAACTTAACAACAACACTTTGCTCGTGAGAATTCTCTCTATCGAGATATCATTTCGACTAATGATCTCCGAATCGGTAAGCACGAAGTTCGGTCGCCGATAAGACCTTGGTTCCTTTGCACAAGACTAGCCCCATTGTATCACAATACAATTCTATGGGCCCATCACGCCTAGGGACCGATCAAGTTCAAGAATGAACTTCGATCCAAACCGCTTCCTCATGGCATTTCGTGCGGCAATGTACTCGCCTCGGTTGATGAATCACAGGCCTCTCTTGTTTGGAACTTTTCCAATTGACCGCCACGCTTATTTAGTGTGAATGTATATAACCCGATTGTGATTCGTAATCATCCTTATCGATTAAATACTAGCATCCGAATGACCGCTTACTTGGAGATTTCGATCTCCATAGATCAAGAAAACATCCTTAAGGCTTCAAAGTACTTGAGGATATTCTTGATGACCACCCAAAGGACCCTCACCAGATCCGATTGGTATCGCTCGTAACACTTAGAGCATACAATACATCGTGCCTCGTACATAGCATTGTTCCATGCTAAACCTCTTTAGCATCTCATCTATGTATCGATGATTGTGAAAGACCAAGCAACCTTTGATTTATCTCTATAAATCGATATCCCTAGGATATAAGTTGCTTCACCAAGGTCTTTCATCGCAAATGGGTTTGGACAACCAAATCTTAACGATTGCGGCAAGATAGAGACATCGCTTTCCAAAGAATATAGATGTCATCTACATACAACACAAGGAATACGATTGCAGTCCCATTAACCTTCTTATATTACATAATGATCATCCGGATTTTGTGAGAAATCAAACTCTTTGATTACCTCATCAAAACGGATAATCCAACTCCTGGATGCTTGCTTCAATCCAAACATGGATTTCTGAAGCTTGCATACCTTTTCACCATCGATTGAAGTGAAGCCCTCAGGTTGTATCATACACATCTTCGGGTAGATTTCCATTCAGGAAAGCTGTCTTCACATCCATTTGCCATATCTCATAATCATAATGAGTGGCAATGGCTAGGAGTATTCTAATGGATTTAAGCATTGCTACTGGTCAAGGTTTTGTCATAGTCAACTCTTTGTCTGTGATTTAAATCCTTTAACCGTAGCATTGCTTTATAGGTAATCAAATTACCATCCATGTTGGTTTTCTTCGAAAACTCCTTTGCACCTCGTGGGTTTTATCCTTCGTGTAACACAACCAAAGTCCATACTTGGTTTTCATACATGGAATCCATTTCAGATTTCATGGCACAAAGCCATGTTCCGACTCAACTTTTCGTAACTGCTCATAGGTAGTAGGCGCATCATCTCATATGAGCAATACGTCATTCTGCTCACTTACAAGAAATTCATATCTCTGGGAGCGATGGCGTATCCTACTTAACCTACTTAAATTGTAGTAGAAGGTTGAACTGCTACCTCATCTATATGAGTTACGCTTTGATTCAGCAATTGATCTATGTTTGTTCGAGCATCTTGAACTTCTCCAAGTTCAACTTTGCTCCCATCGTCCTCTTGTAAAAGAAACTCTTTCTTTAAGAAAACAAGATGCTTGGAAACAAACAACTTTTGTTCCTCGGCAGGTAGAATTGATATTCCACGAACAAACACTTATCGATTTCGCATCAAGCTAATCTCGACCGTGTCCGCTTCACGTAAGTAGACAATCCCAAACTTTCGATGAGAAAGATAGGGCTTTCGCTAGTCCATATCTCCATATGGAGTAACCACAATCGTTTTAATGGAAATCATTTAGCAAGTAAACAAATTGCCTTGAAAGCAAATTCCCAAAACTGCAAAACCTATCATCAATCACACCAAGTCTAACAAGGTTCGATTTCTCCTTTCAGCCACACCATTGTCTTTGCAAGTGTAAGGTGGAGTATACCGAGATAAAATCCCATTATCTCTCGAGATAATCCAAAACTATTGGTCTAAGCATTTTCCACCACGATCGATCGTAATGTATTCATACTTTTACCAAGTTAGTTTTCTACTTCATTTCAATTATTTGAACGTTTCAAACGCTTGAGATTTGTATCTCATCGACATGATACCTATATCGTGAATAATCACCGATAAAAGTAATGAAGTAAAAACAACCACTTATGGCATGGATGGACATCGGACCACATACATCCGAATGTATTAGGTCTAATATTCCATTCACTCGTTTACCCTTTCCTTTAAAGGATAACTTAGTCATCTTGCCTAATAAACAAGATTCGCATGTGTCATATGATTCATAATCAAATGACCCTAAACATCCACTCTTATGGAGCTTAGCGATGCGTGTCTCATTTATATGGCCAAGCCGACAATGCCATAAGTAAGTTGATTTTAAATTATCTCGATTATGTCTTTCCGCCATTGACATTCGTAATCGGATATGACATATCTAATATGTCAATTCAATTGCATAATGTACCAAAGAATATAGAGCCTTCCATTCAACTAATAGAACAACCATTGCTACTAAAAGTCCAATGGAAATCAGCTCTATTTAAACATAAAACATACAATATGTTCTTTGTTTAAAACAGGTACAAAATGTAAATCATCCAATTTGAATATAAGCCCACTAGGGAGTAACAAGACATAAGTGTCTACGGCTAATGTAGCAACTCTTGCTGCATTACCTACACGAAGTCTAGTTCTCCTTTATGAGTCGCTCATCGTCCCCGAGGCCCCGTGACATAATTTCATATGTATGAGCCACATCCGTATCAAATACCGATATGTTTGGATCAGAATAGTATTAACCTCAATGATAAACATATTTGAAGAAGTAGAGGCATCGATGCCTTTTATCGCTTCAGAACTCCAATAGATTTTACAGGTTTAGCCTCTAGTGGCTTTAGACTTGCCACAATGAAAGCAAAATCCTTTTGGGGCGTAATCTTTGGTTTTCTTTGATGGCACTTCCCTTTGGTTTCTTGGCCTTTTCTTCTTTGAACTAGAAGAAGAAGCATCCACCATTAGCACTTGCTATCTCTCTTGATAGCCTTTCAAATTGCCTCGAAAGCAGATTGATCACCAGAATTGTTGTGGATATTTGGTTTATCCGATAGTTTATCACAAACTGTGAATAACCATCAGACAATCCAACCAGAATTAAGTCTCTACTTAACTCATAATCCATTACAAATCCTAAGACGGCCAATCTCTCATTTTAGCCATTCATCTTCAGGGTATACTGCAAAGCAGTTGTCCCTGGAGCCATCTTTGTGATGAAGAGAAGCCTTGAGGTCTAGAACCTTTCAGACCGAGCTTGCTCATCAAACAGCTCCCTAAGATGAAATACTATAATGTGAGCATCCATGGACTCGTGCTGCTACTGCAGCTTTGGTGACATCAAGACAAGCATAATGCAAGTATCCATATCACTATCCTTTAGATGCTTACGATATGCCTTCTGATCCCCATCAGAAGCATCGACAGCAGGTGCATCTAGAAGTGGAACATCTAGGACGTATCCCAGTTCCTCAGATCTGAGAACAATTCTCAGATTCCTTAGCCAATCAAGAAAATTCGGTCCAGAATAGAGAGCGAAAAATCATACTGAAAGACTTCTTCAATAAACCTAAACGCGATAGAGAGAAGGAATGATAGAATAGAAATGCCTGCATGATCATAAGGACTTGCATGATATGCATATGGCTCCCACTAGTTTCCTAGAATCCATAACCCTCTTTACGAATCCAGAGAAACAAAGTGACATAAAGTCCTAGTGGGTCGATATCCGACATTGTTATGAGTGACCTTGGGTTTACCCAACAAGCCACAACTTAGGTCAATCGGTAGGTATCGGTCATACCAATTGTATCATCGATAACCGACATTAAGAATGACCTTGGGTTTACCCAACAAGCCACCTTATGTCTCGGGAGGTATCAGATATACCAATTACATCTTAGACACAACTATCGATCAGTGCTATCAACTTGTTGATGTATGCACTTACATCAGTATCAACTTTTTGATGCGCATACATCCGATGTATGCTATCCACTTCGCCTCTGTCCACGCTGACCTTGAGGTTAGCTAAACAAATCAACGCTTCTAGGAAAACCGACCCATTAATCCGAAAATCTTATTTTCATGGTTCAACATATTCAGATAGAGCGAGCTTGAGGTTAGCTCAACAACCCAACTCTATAAGAACTCGGTTCTTACCATATTAATGGAAGGCGTTAGTTTTCATATTCCGAGGAGGATTTCTGTCTCATCTACTTTTCTCCAAGCCGTAGGATTATAGTCACCATGACTATATGATATGATTTAGGGCATTTCATCAATCACATTGAGTCTATACCTAAAATCATCCATCATCCCACCTATATGATGCCACAAGTCCACTTTCATCAAATGCAAGTGGACTTATGCTTCTGCCCACACACAAGTGGACTTGTATGACACAAGTGGACTTATTTCACCTGCCCATGAACAAGTGGGCTTACAAGGTACTACAAGTGGGCTTATATCGAGATCTTGAACAAGTGGACTTATTCTATCCACAAGTCGACTTATCCAAAATCTCAACAAGTGGATTTATTTCATATACAAGTTCGACTTATCCAGGAAATTTTGCTAAAATCTCTAATCGGCTAATTCCTCAATCAGTACAATTCCAATTCACAATACCATTATACCTAGGGTAATATCTATAAGTTGATGCCTCAATGAACACTTCATTGATTCATGAATGCCTTAAATAGTCAAACTATATGAAAAGCTTGAAATGAGTCAAAACTCATTAATTTCCAATTAATTTAGGAACACCCTAATTATCAACCTAAGCATCTCTAGCTAGCACATACATTATCAAATTTACTTCAGCACATGCCATAAAAATATGACGGTCAAAACAAACAAGATAATGCAATATACTAACGAGACGCTAATGTGATCACTTAGGCATCCGAAAATTCTTGGAAATGCAACTTCAAGCAATTCAGTTTGGAAATCATACTACATCAAGATAACACATTTTTAATCACATTAAAAATGGTGCAAGGCATTGGAACTGAAAAAGCACACTCAATCAAGCCAAGCAAAACAGTCCCAACAATTTTCACAAAACTGTCCAGTCCTGTACATTGCTCGAAATGATCAATGAAACAATTTCAATAAATTCTGAGAAAATTATATAGGTTACTAAATGTTCAGAAAATGCTACATAAAAGTTTTCAGGATTTTAGGCTATCAAAAACTCAGTCAACCTAAATAACAAAACCGATTCAAAATCTGTGTTCATCAGCACAGCAATTCCCAACAGCATAGAATAAATTCGTGAATAAATATACAATCACCTTGAAATCCAATTTCCATGCTCACAGACATTCAAAAACATCTTAGAGACATGTAGGTGAAGGAAAATCCTAAAAACCATTTTTCTAGAATTTATTCTCGATTTTATACTCATGCCTGTTCCAGAATCGTTTCACAAAACAGCATCTGTAATCTTAGGGGATTAATTAGCAAAACTATATCAAATCAAATCGATAAATTCTGAAAATTCATAGACATATTCTCTAACATGTTATGAACAATCCTGGGCAGAAAAATTTCGAAAAGCATATCACAATATAAATTCGAAATCTGAACAGATAGCATGCATCAACAGCAAATTCCATTAGAATTTCTGATCTCGCTTAGGTTATAGCTTCATACGGGATACCAGACGCTCTGATACCACTGTAGGAAAACAAAAAATTTTTGTTCCCGAGACTTTCCCGAATCCCAGGATCCAGGTATCCGTATGAAGACATCAACCTAAATAGCCAAAAGAGACTATCTCTAAAGGTGATCCACGCAGAGATCAGAAAATCTAACCGAGTCAAACCCCTTTGACCCGGGAATAACTAGAACAGATTAAAGCCTGCTAGAGCCTACCTCTGTCCTGGAGAGCTGAAGGAAACGTTGGACCATATGCTTGGAGAAGGAGAAATCGATGATGGCCTTGGAAGAAGAAGAAAATGAACTTTTAAAACAAAGCTTAACTATTAAGCTTTCATCTTCTCTTTTACTCAAGCCACCACCGTCGACCATCAGCCTCTTCACCAAAAGACCAAAAGAAAACTCTTTTCTTCTAGCCTTTTTACATAAGCTACGATCATCACTTCTCCATCTTCATTTTTGTCTTTTTGTAATTAAATGAATATGATGACTAAGCTTCCAAAAGAAGCTTCCATGCTTCTCCTCCTCCCATCCACGTGACAAGCATATATATATATAATAATTAATTAATTAATTACTTAATTAATTAATTAGAATATAATTGCTAAAGTCCAGTCCAATTGGGGTCGGTCCTACCGGCCTACCGGGCCCCGGTGTTGAAACAGCTCCGGAAACTTTTCTTAGCAATATCAATGTCGCGATCTCATCGGGACATATCCCAATCCCATTGGGATCCATTTAATCCTAATGCTCTCCATAATTGGAACTCAGTCCAATTACTACTTTACAGATTCTCCGAAACACTCTTATCGTGTGACCCTTTAGGCTCCGGTTATGTTGGCCACTTAGATTAACAATTAATCTGAGCAAGTCATGAGCGGTATCTAGAACACATCATGACCCCAAACCGAGGAAAGTAATCGGTTTGATGTATTCATCACGAACCCTTCCATGATAATTACCGTGCAATTAGTCCTTTCACCATCCTATACCCCACTTGGTTATGAGTATGGTCAAAGTGTCAACTCTCACTAGATCGAAGTCTAGCCTGTGATATCGCTTCTTGTCTGTGACTCATTACTTTATATGTCAATGAAGACACTCTTCATGTCATACATCTTGGCAAACCTTAGTAATGATCCCGACAAGAGGCCATGGGTATCTCTTCCGCTAATCCGTAGTGGTGAATCCTTTATTGGCTACTCAATTATCTTGAATACCTCAAGTCGCACTCCAAGCACCACCCTATGAGTTACCTCCGAAGGCAACAAGGAATGGAGTCAAAGCACGGGATCAAGATTCAAGATATCCTCGAGTACCTCAAGTCTAAGGATACTTGCACCATTGCTATGATGAGATTATCACCGACACTTAGATAAGATATCCATGTGATGATCTCATGGCAGTCATCCAATGAACTTACTACCGCTAGTAAGCATCCACATGTCAATTCCAAATATCTCATATTTACGGTTTCGAGATCCACCGCTGATCCAATCAAGGAATATGACACGTGTTAGTCTATCCGGATTAATGATGTCCATCTCATTAATCCTATGACTAGGAGAATTTAGATATCTTGACATAATTGCACATGATAGGAATCTCAGTAGTATGATCACATCATAATTTCCTTCATGCTATGTCATATATCATGGACTTCATTAATTCGATTAAAGATCCAATCAATTCATAAACATTCCGTATGAAGACATCAAGCTAAATAGCCAAAAGAGACTATCTCTAAAGGTGATCCACGCAGAGATCAGAAAATCTAACCGGATCAAACCCCTTTGACCCGGGAATAGCTAGAACGATTAAAGCCTGCTAGAGCCTATCTACGTCCCCGGAGAGCTTCGGAAAAACGTTGATGGAGGATGAAACCCTTGGAGGAGAAGATGAAGAGTCGATGGTGAGAAGATAAGAGAGAGGAAAAACCCTTTTTCCTTCAACCCTTTTTCTTCCTCTCAAAGCCACGATGATGATCTTCCAAAGCCATAAGAAAAACTCATTTTTCTTCCTTCTTTGACCATCCACCGATCATCACCCTCTTCATCTTACATGCTTTTGTCATTTTTGTCATTTAGTAATTAAATGAAGATGATGACTAAGCTTCCAAAAGAAGCTTCCATGCTTCCTCTCCTCCCATCCACGTATTTAGCATATATATATAATATTAATTAATTAATTACTTAATTAATTAACATATATATAATTACTAAGAGGTCCAAATAAACCGAGGTCGGTCCTACTTACCAGGGCCCCGATCGTCAAATCACGACTCGAAACCTTTCTTAGCAATATCGATGTCGCGATCTCATCGGGACATATCCCAATCCCATTGGGATCCATTTAATCTAATGCTCTCCATAATTGGAACTCGTCCAATTACTATTTTACTGCTTTCTAAAACACTCTTATCGTGTGACCCTTTAGGCTCCGGTTATGTTGGCCACTTAGATTAACAATTAATCTGAGCAAGTCATGAGCGGTATCTAGCAACACATCATGACCCCAATTGACCGGAAAGTAATCGGTTTGATGTATTCATCACGAACCGATCACGAACCCTTCCATGTACAATTACCGTGCAATTCGTCCTTTCACCAACCTATACCCCACTTGGTGATGAGTATGGTCAAAGTGTCAACTCTCACTAGACCGAGTCTAGCCTAAGTGATATCGGTTCTCGTCCCGGAATCATTACTTTATATGTCAACGAAGACACTCTTCATGACATACATGCCGCCACCTTTTAGTAATGATCCCGACAAGAGGCCATGGGTATCTCTTCCGCTAATCCGTGGTGAATCCTTTATTGGCTACTCAATTATCTTGAATACCTCAAGTCGTACCCAAGCACCACCCTATGAGTTACCTCCGAAGGCAATAAGGAATGGAGTCAAAGCACAGATCAAGATTCAAGATATCCTCGAGTACCTCAAGTTTAAGGATACTTGCACCATTGCTATGATGAGATTATCACCGACACTTAGATAAGATATCCATATGATGATCTCATGGCAGTCATCCAATGAACTTACTACCGCTAGTAAGCATCCACATGTCAATTCTAAATATCTCATATTTACGGCTTCGAGATCCACCGCTTGATCCAATCAAGGAATATGACATGTGTTAGTCTATCCGGATTAATGATGTCCAGTCTCATTAATCCTATGACTAGGAGAATTACGACATTGACATAATTGCACATGATAGGAACCTCGATAGTATGATCACATCATAATTTCCTTCATGCTATGTCATATATCATGGACTTCATTAATTCGATTAAAGATCCAATCAATTCATAAACAATGTTTGTGAATATCAAATTAATGAATAATGCCTTTTCTTTATTTATTCATAAAGTCTGCACATGACTTTGAATAAAACGCGCTAAAGGGATTGCCTTTAGGGCACAAATAAACAAGACTGATTTGAACAAGTCGACTTATCCAATGAACAAGTCGACTTATCGATGTATCAATATGTGTAAGTCGACTTACACATGGTACAAGTCAACTTATCACTTACAAATCTCCCACTGACCTAAAGCCAATCGCCTTAGTATCTAATACCATAAGCGAGTCCATGAGAATCACAATTCTCCACGACTATGGCTTTGTCAACGGACAAAGAACACTTTGCTTTGTGGAATTCTCTCTATCAGATATCATCTCGACTAATGATCTCCGAATCGGCGAAAATCGAGTTCGGATCGTCGATAAGACCTTGGTTCCTTTGCTCACAAGACTAGCCCCATCAGTATCACAATACAATCCTATGGGCCCATCACGCCTAGGGACCGATCAAGTTCAAGAATGAACTTCGATCCAAACCGCTTCCTTTACATCTCACGCGGCAATGTACTCGCCTCGGTTGATGAATCCGCAGTCCTCTCTTGTTTGAACTTTTCCAACCGACCGCCACGCTATTCAAGGTGAATGTATATAACCCGATGTGATTCGTAATCATCCTTATCGATTAAATACTAGCATCTTAATGCCCGCCACTTGGAGATTTCTATCTCCATAGATCAAGAAAACATCTTTAGTGCTTCGCAAGTACTTGAGGATATTCTTGACAGCCACCCAAAGGACCCTCACCAGATCCGATTGGTATCTGCTCGTAACACTTAGAGCATACGATACATCGGGCCTCGTACATAGCATTGATCCATGCTAAACCTCTTTAGCATCTCATCTATGTACGATGATTGTGAAAGACCAAGCAACCTTTTGATTTATCTCTATAAATCGATATCCCTAGGATATAAGTTGCTTCACCAAGGTCTTTCATCGCAAATGGGTTTGGACAACCAAATCTTAACTGATTGCAGCATAGAGACATTGTTTCCCAGTAACAGTATGTCATCTACATACAACACAAGGAATACGATTGCAGTCCCATTAACCTTCTTATACACACAATGATCATCCGGATTTTGTGAGAAATCAAACTCTTTGATTACCTCATCAAAACGGATAATCCAACTCCTGGATGCTTGCTTCAATCCAAACATGGATTTCTGAAGCTTGCATACCTTTTCACCATCGATGGAAGTGAAGCCCTCGTGTTGTGTCATACACATCTTCTGCAGATTTCCATTCAGAAAGTCGTCTTCACATCCATTTGCCATATCTCATAATCATAATGAGTGGCAATGGCTAGGAGTATCTAATAGATTTAAGCATTGCTACGGGTCAAGGTTTTGTCATAGTCAACTCTTTGTCTTTGGCGAAATCCTTTAACCGAAGCATTGCTTTATAGGTAATCAAATTACCATCCATGTTGGTTTTCTTCGAAAACTCCTTTGCACCTCGTGGGTTTTATCCTTCGTGTAACAACCAAAGTCCATACTTAGTTTTCATACATGGAATCCATTTGATTTCATGGCACAAAGCCATGTTCCGCACTCGAACTTTTCGTAACTGCTCATAGGTAGTAGGCGATCATCTCATATGAGCAATACGTCATTCTGTTCACTTACAAGAAATTCATATCTCTCGAACAAAGGTCGTATCCTACTTAACCCACGAAATTGTGTGTAGTAGAAGGTTGAACTATTACCTCATCTATATGAGTTACTGCTTTGATTGACGATTGATCTATGTTTGTTCGAGCATCTTGAACTTCTCCAAGTTCAACTTTGCTCCCATTGTCCTCTTGTAAAAAAACTCTTTCTTTAAGAAAACGGATGCTTGGAAACAAACAACTTTTGTTCCTCGAAGGTAGAATTGATATTCCACGAACAAACACTTATCGATTTTGCATCAAGCTAATCGACCGTGTCCGCTTCACATAAGCAGACAACCCCAAACTTTCGAGATGAGAAAGATAGGGCTTCAGTTAGTCCATATCTCCATATGGAGTAACCACAACGCTTTTAATGGAACTCTGCTTAGCAAGTAAACAAATTGTCTCAAGCGATATTCCCAAACTGCAGTAAAACCTATCATCAATCGCACTATGTCTAACAAGGTTCGATTTCTCCTTTCGATCACACCATTGTCTTTGCGGCGTGTAAGGTGGAGTATACCGAGATAAAATCCCATTATCTACGAGATAATAAAAACTATTGGTCTAAGCATTTTCCACCACGATCGATCGTAATGTATTCATACTTTTACCAAGTTAGTTTTCTACTTCATTTACGAATTGTTTGAACTTTTCAAATGCTTCAGATTTGTATCTCATCGACATGAATACCTATATCGTGAATAATCACCGATAAAAGTAATGAAGTAAAACAACCACTTATGGCATGGATGGACATCGGACCACATACATCCGAATGTATTAGGTCTAATATTCCATTCACTCGCTCACCCTTTCCTTTAAAGGATTACTTAGTCATCTTGCCTAATAAACAAGATTCGCATGTGTCATATGATTCATAATCAAATGACCCTAAACATCCACTCTTATGGAGCTTAGCGATGCGTGTCTCATTTATATGGCCGTTCGACAATGCCATAAGTAAGTTGATTTTAAATTATCTCGATTATGTCTTTTAGCGTCATTGACATTCAGAATCGGATATGACATATCTAATATGTCAATTCTATCAGCATAATGTACCAAGAGCATGAGCCTTCCATTGCAACTAATATAACAACCATTGCTACTAAAAGTCCAATGGAAACCAACTCTAATTAAACATAAAACATACAATATGTTCTTTGTTTAAAACAGTACAAAATGTCAATTATCCAATTTGAATATAAGCCACTAGGAGGAACAAGACATAAGTGTCTCGGCTAATGTAGCAACTCTTCTTTGCATTATCTACACGAAGGTCTAGTTCTCCTTGAATGAGCCGCTCATCGTCCCCGAGGCCCCGCATATCATTTCATATGTATGAGCCACATCCGGTATCTAATACCGATATGTTTTGATCAGGAATAGTATTAACCTCAATGACAAACATGTTTGAAGAAGTAGAGGCATTTGATGCCTTCTTCTGCTTCAAGAACTCCAGATAGATTTTACAGTTTCGCCTTTAGTGGCTAGTCTTGCCACAATGAAAACAAAATCCTTTTGGGGCAGTTTCTTTGGTTTTTCCTTGATGGCACTTCCATTTGGTTTTCTTCTTGAACTAGAAGAAGAAGCATCCACCATTAGCACTTGCTTGCTATCCTTCTTGATAGCTCGCCACTGCTCTCGAGAAGATTGATCAGCTCAGGAATTGTTGTGGATATTTGGTTTATCCGATAGTTTATCACGAACTGTGAATAACCATCAGACAATCCAACCAGAATCAAGTCTCTACTTAACTCATAATCCATTACAAATCCTAAGACGGCCAATCTCTCAATATAGTCATTCATCCTCAGGGTATACTGCACAGCAGTTGTCCCTGGAGCCATCTTTGTGGTGAAGAGAAGCCTTGAGGTCTCGAACCTTTCAGACCGAGCTTACTCATCAAACAGCTCCCTAAGATGAAATACTATAGAGTGAGCAACCATGGACTCGTGCTGCTCGTGCAGCTCTAGTGACATCGAGGCAAGTAGCCATGTCCCTGTCCTTTAGATGCTTACAATATGCTTTCTGATCCTCATCAAAAGCATCGACAGCAGGTGCATCTGGAAGTGGAACATCTAGGACGTATCCCAGTTCCTCAGATCTGAGAACAATTCTCAGATTCCTTAGTCAATCAAAAAAATCGGTCCAGAATAGAGAGCGAAAATTCACACTGAAATACTTCTTCAATCAACCTTGCGTGATAGAGAGAAGGAATGATAGAATAGATATGCCTGCATAATCATAAGGACTTGCATGATATGCATATGGCTCCCACTAGTTTCCTAGAATCCATAACCCTCTTTACGAATCCAGAGAAACAATATGACATAATGTCCTAGTGGGTCGATATCCGACATTGCTAAGAGTGACCTTGGGTTTACCCAACAAGCCACAACTTAGGTCAATCGGTAGGTATCGGTCATACCAATTGTATCATCGATAACCGACATTAAGAATGACCTTGAGGTTAGCTCAACAAGCCACCTTATGTCTCGGGAGGTATCAGATATACCAATTACATCTTAGACACAACTATCGATCAGTGCTATCAACTTGTTGATGTGTGCACTTACATTGGGTATCAACTCTTTGATGCGCATACATCTGATGTATGCTACCCAATTTCGCCTCTGTCCACGTTGACCTTGAGGTTAGCTCAACAAATCAACGCTTCTAGGAAAACCGACCCATTAATCCGAAAATCTCATTTTCATGGTTCGAACATATTCGTATAGAGTGAGCTTGAGGTTAGCTCAACAACCCAACCCTATAAGAACTCGGTTCTTACCATATTAATGGAAGGCGTTAGTTTTCATATACCGAGGAGGATTTGGGTCTCATCTACTTCTTCTCCAAGCCGTAGGATTATAGTCACCATGACTATATGATATGATTTAGGGTATTTCATCAATCACATTGAGTCTATACCTAAAATCATCCATCATCCCACCTATGCATGCCACAAGTCGACTTTCATCAAATGCAAGTCGACTTATGCTTCTGCCCACACACAAGTCGACTTGTATGACACAAGTCGACTTATGTCATCTGCCCAAGAACAAGTCGACTTACAAGGTACTACAAGTCGATTTATACTGAGATCTTGAACAAGTCGACTTATTCTATCCACAAGTCGACTTATCCAAAAATCTTGAACAAGTCGACTTATCCAGGAAATTTTGCTAAAATCTCTAATCGGCTAATTCCTCAATCAGTACAATTCCAATTCTCAATACCATTATACCTAGGGTAATATCTGTAAGTTGATGTATCAATGAACAATTCATTGAACCATGAAAGCCTTATATGGTCAAACCATATGAAAAGCTTGAAATGAGTCAAAACTCATTAATTCCAAATAATTTAGGAACACCCTAATTATCATCCTAAGCATCTCTAGCTAGCACATACATTATCAAATTTACTTCAGCACTTGCCATAAAAAATATGACGGTCAAAACAAACAAGATAATGCAAGATACTACCGAGACGCTAATGTGATCAATTCGGCATTCAAAAATTCTTAGAAAAGCAAATTCAAGCAATTCAGTTTGGCAATCATACTACATCAAGATAACACATTTTTAATCACATTAAAAATGGTGCAAGGCATTGTAACTGAAAAAGCACACTCAATCAAGCCACGAAAAACAGTCCCAACAATTTTCACAAAACTGTCCAGTTCTGTACATTGCTCGAAATGATCAATGAAACAATTTCAATAAATTCTGAGAAAATTGCATAGGTTAGTACATGTTCAGAACATGCTACATGAATTTTTTCAGGATTTTATTCCATCAAAAACTCAGTCAACCTAAATAACAAAACCGATTCAAAATCTGTGTTCATCAGCACAGCAATTCCCAACAGCATAGAATAAATTCGTGAATAAATATCCAATCACCTTGAAATTCAATTTCCATGCTCACAGACATTCACCAACATCTTAGAGACATGTAGGTGAAGGAAAATCCGAAAAACCATTTTTTTAGAATTTATTCTCGATTTTATACTCATGCCTATTCCAGAATAGTTTCACAAAACAGCATCTGTAATTAGCAAAACTATATCAAATCAAATCGATAAATTCTCAAATTTCATAGACATATTCTCTAACATGTTATGAACAATTCTGGGCAGAAAAATTTCAAAAGCATATCACAATATAAATTCAAATCTGAACAGATAGCATGCATCAACAGAAAATTCCATTAGAATTTCGATCTCGCTTAGGTTATAGCTTCATACGGGATACGGACGCTTTGATATCACCGTAGGAAAATCCCGGAGGTACATCACATGTACCGCAGCAGAAAACAAAATTTTTGTTCCCGGACTTTCCGAATCCTAGGATCCGGTATCCGTATGAAGACATCAACCTAAATAGCCAAAAGAGACTATCTCTAAAGGTGATCCACGCAGAGATCAGAAAATCTAATCGGATCAAACCCCTTTGACCCGGGAATAGCTAGAACAGATTAAAGCCTGCTAGAGCCTACCTCTGTCCTGGAGAGCTTCAGAAAAACGTTGATGGAGGATGAAACCCTTGGAGGAGAAGATGAAGAGTCGATGGTGAGAAGATAAGAGAGAGGAAAAACCCTTTTTCCTTCAACCCTTTTTCTTCCTCTCAAAGCCACGATGATGATCTTCCAAAGCCATAAGAAAAACTCATTTTTCTTCCTTCTTTGACCATCCACCGATCATCACCCTCTTCATCTTACATGCTTTTGTCATTTTTGTCATTTAGTAATTAAATGAAGATGATGACTAAGCTTCCAAAAGAAGCTTCCATGCTTCCTCTCCTCCCATCCACGTATTTAGCATATATATATAATATTAATTAATTAATTACTTAATTAATTAACATATATATAATTACTAAGAGGTCCAGTAAATGAAGATGATGACTAAGCTTCCAAAAGAAGCTTCCATGCTTCCTCTCCTCCCATCCACGTATTTAGCATATATATATAATATTAATTAATTAATTACTTAATTAATTAACATATATATAATTACTAAGAGGTCCAGTCAAACTGGGGTCGATCCTACTTACCATCGGCCCCGATGTCTTTGAAAGCTTGACACTGAAACCTTTCTTAGCAATATCGATATCGCGATCTCATCGGGACATATCCCAATCCCATTGGGATCCATTTAATCCTAATGCTCTCCATAATTGGAACTCGTCCAATTACTATTTTACATTTCTCAAACACTCTTATCGTGTGACCCTTTAGGCTCCGGTTATGTTGGCCACTTAGATTAACAATTAATCTGAGCAAGTCATGAGCGGTATCTAGCAACACATCATGACCCCAATTGACCTAGGAAAGTAATCGGTTTGATGTATTCATCACGAACGGCATCACGAACCCTTCCATGTATAATTACCGTGCAATTCGTCCTTTCACCAACCTATAACCCACTTGGTGATGAGTATGGTCAAAGTGTCAACTCTCACTAGACCGAGTCTAGCCCACGTGATATCGGTTCTCGCCCCGACTCATTACTTTATATGTCAATGAAGACACTCTTCATGACATACATCTTTAACACCTTAGTAATGATCCCGACAAGAGGCCACGGGTATCTCTTCCGCTAATCCGTAAGTGGTGAATCCTTTATTGGCTACTCAATTATCTTCGAATACCTCAAGTCGCACTCCAAGCACCACCCTATGAGTTACCTCCGAAGGCAACAAGGAATGGAGTCAAAGCAGTGATCAAGATCCAAGATATCCTCGAGTACCTCAAGTCTAAGGATACTTGCACCATTGCTATGATGAGATTATCACCGACACTTAGATAAGATATCCATGTGATGATCTCATGGCAGTCATCCAATGAACTTACTACCGCTAGTAAGCATCCACATGTCAATTCTAAATATCTCATATTTACGCTTCGAGATCCACCGCTTGATCCAATCAAGGAATATGACATGTGTTAGTCTATCCGGATTAATGATGTCCGCCTCATTAATCCTATGACTAGGAGAATTACATCTTGACATAATTGCACATGATAGGAACCTCAAGAGTATGATCACATCATAATTTCCTTCATGCTATGTCATATATCATGGACTTCATTAATTCGATTAAAGATTCAATCAATTCATAAACAATGTTTATGAATATCAAATTAATAAGGTACATCACATGTACCGCAGCGGAAAACAAAATTTTTGTTCCCGGACTTTCCGAATCCTGGATCCCTAGATCGGTATGAAGACATCAACCTAAAAAGCCAAAAGAGACTATCTCTAAAGGTGATCCACGCAGAGATCGTAAAATTTAACCGGATCAAACCCTTTAACCCGGATTAGCTGTAGCAGTTAAAGCTGCTAGAGCCTACCTCTCGCCCCGGAGAGTCAAGGAAACGTTGATGGAGGATGAAACCCTTGGAGGAGAAGATGAAGAGTCGATGGTGAGAAGATAAGAGAGAGGAAAAACCCTTTTTCCTTCAACCCTTTTTCTTCCTCTCAAAGCCACGATGATGATCTTCCAAAGCCATAAGAAAAACTCATTTTTCTTCCTTCTTCGACCATCCACCGATCATCACCCTCTTCATCTTACATGCTTTTGTCATTTTTGTCATTTTTGTCTTTAAACACTTTAAAGACATTAAATGCAACATGGTGAGTCATGTTCCACGTTAGTCACCTTTTATATATATATATATATATATATATATATAAAGTTAAACTTAAAGATGAAGCTTCCTCTCCTCCTCCTCCCACGTGCTTACATAAATATATATATATATATTAATTAATTAATTAATTACTTAATTAATTAATCAATATATAATTGCTAAGGTCCAGTCCAACTGGGGTCGGTCCTACCGGCCTACCGGGCCCCGGTGCTGAAACAGCTCCGAAAACCATTCTTAGCAATATTGATGTCGCGATCTCATCGGGACATATCCCAATCCCATTGGGATCCATTTAATCCTAATGCTCTCCATAATTGGAACTCAGTCCAATTACTATTTTACAGTTTCTTTGAAACACTCTTATGCGTGTGACCCTTTAGGCTCCCGGTTATGTTGGCCACTTAGATTAACAATTAATCTGAGCAAGTCATGAGCGGTATCTAGCAACACATCATGACCCCCAATTGACCGGAAAGTAATCGGTTTGATGTATTCATCACGAACCAGATCACGAACCCTTCCATGTATAATTCTCGCAATTTATCCTTTCACCATCCTATACCCCACTTGGTTACGAGTATGGTCAAAGTGTCAACTCTCACTAGACCGAGTCTAGCCCAAGTGATATCGGTTCGCCCCGGGACTCATTACTCTATATGTCAATGAAGACACTCTTCATGACATACATCTTTGCCAAACTTAGTAATGATCCCGACAAGAGGCTACGGGTATCTCTTCCGCTAATCCGAAGTGGTGAATCCTTTATTGGCTACTCAATTATCTTCAATACCTCAAGTTCGTACCCAAGCACCACCCTATGAGTTACCTCCGAAGGCAACAAGGAATGGAGTCAAAGCACGATCAAGATTCAAGATATCCTCGAGTACCTCAAGTCTAAGGATACTTGCACCATTCTATGATGAGATTATCACCGACACTTAGATAAGATATCCATGTGATGATCTCATGGCAGTCATCCAATGAACTTACTACCGCTAGTAAGCATCCACATGTCAATTCTAAATATCTCATATTTACGCTTCAAATCCACCGCTTGATCCAATCATGAATATGACATGTGCTAGTCTATCCGGATTAATGATGTCCAGCCTCATTAATCCTATGACTAGGAGAATTTAGATATTGACATAATTGCACATGATAGGAATCTCGTGAGTATGAACACATCATAATTTCCTTCATGCTATGTCATATATCATGGACTTCATTAATTGATTAAAGATCCAATCAATTCATAAACAATGTTTATGAATATCAAATTAATGAATAATGCCTTTTCTTTATTTATTCATAAAGTCCGCACACGACTTTGAATAAAACGCGCTAAAGGGATTGCCTTTAGGGCGCAAATAAACAAGATCGATTTGAACAAGTCGACTTATCCAATGAACAAGTCGACTTATCGGTACCGAACATGTGTAAGTCGACTTACACATGGTAAAAGTCGACTTATCACTTACAAATCTCCCACTTGACCTAAAGCCAATCGCCTTAGTATCTAATACCATAAGCAAGTCCATGAGAATCACAATTCTCCTGTGACAATGGCTTTGTCAACAGAATAGCAACACTTTGCTCTGTGGGAATTCTCTCTATCAGGATATCATCTCGACTAATGATCTCCCGAATCGGCGAAGTACGAGTTCGGATCGTCGATAAGACCTTGGTTCCTTTGCCTGCGAACTAACCCCATTGTATCACAATACAATCCTATGGGCCCATCACGGTAGGGACCGATCAAGTTCAAGAATGAACTTCGATCCAAACCGCTTCATGCGCATCTCACGCGGCATTGTACTCTGCCTCGGTTGATGAATCGGCGGTCCTCTCTTGTTTGGAACTTTTCAAACCGACCGCCACGCTATTCAAGGTGTGAATGTATATAACTTGATTGTGATTCGAATCATCCTTATCGATTAAATACTAGCATCGAATGCCGCTCAATTGAGATTTTCATCTCCATAGATCAAGAAACATCCTTAGTGCTTCGCAAGTACTTGAGGATATTCTCGACACCACCCAAAGGACCCTCACCAGATCCGATTGGTATCCGCTCGTAACACTTAGAGCATACGATACATCGGGCCTCGTGACATAACATTGTTCCATGCTAAACCTCTTTAGCATCTCATCTATGTACGATGATTGTGAAAGACCAAGCAACCTTTTGATTTATCTCTATAAATCTATATCCCTAGGATATAAGTTGCTTCACAAAGGTCTTTCATCGCAAATTGATTGGACAACCAAATTTTAATCGATTGCGGATAGAGACATCGCTTCCTAGTAAAAGATGTCATCTACATACAACACGAGGAATACGATTGCAGTCCCATTAACCTTCTTATACACACAATGATCATCCGGATTTTGTGAGAAATCAAACTCTTTGATTGACTCATCAAAACGGATAATCCAACTCTTGGATGCTTGCTTCAATCCAAACATGGATTTCTGAAGCTTGCATACCTTTCCGCCATCGATGAAAGTGAAGTCCTCTGGTTGTGTCATATACACATCCTCGGGTAGATTTCCTCTCAGGAAAGCTGTCTTCACATCCATTTGCCATATCTCATAATCATAATGAGTGGCAATGGCTAGGAGTATCCTAATGGATTTAAGCATTGTTACGGGTCGAAGGTTTCACATCACCAACTCGACTCCTTATGCGTGGCGAAATCCTTTAACCAGAAGCATTGCTTTATAGGTAATCAAATTACCATCCATGTTGGTTTTCTTCTGAAAACTCCTTTGCACCTTGTGGGTTTTATCCCTTTAGGTGTAACAACCAAAGACCATACTTGGTTTTCATACATGGAATCCATTTCAGATTTCATGGCACAAAGCCATGTTCCAGACTCTGAACTTTTCGTAACCTCGCTCATAGGTAGTAGGCGCATCATCTCATATGAGCAATCGCCATTCTGCTCACTTACGAAATTCATATCTCTCGGGGCAGTCGTATCCTACTTAACCTCTGAAAATTAGTGTGTAATAGAAGGTTGAACTGTTATCTCATCTATATGAGTGACAGTTTCAGGTTCAGGCAGTTGATCTATGTTTGTTCGAGCATCTTGAACTTCCTCAAGTTCAACTTTTCTCCCACTGTCCTCTTATAAAAGAAACTCTTTCTTTAAGAAAACAACATGCTTGGAAACAAACAACTTTTGTTCCTCAGCAAGGTGGAATTGATATTCCACGAACAAACACTTATCAGATTTTGCATCAAGCTAATCTGACTGTGTCCGCTTCACATAAGCAGGACAATCCCAAACTTTCAGATGAGAAAGATAGGGCTTTCAGTTAGTCCATATCTCCATATGGAGTAACCACAACTGTCTTTAATGGAACTCTATTTAGCAAGTAAACAGCTGTCTTGAGCGCAAATTCCCAAAACTGTGCAAAACCTATCATCAATCGCACCAAGTCTAACAAGGTTCGATTTCTCCTTTCAGCCACACCATTGTGCTGCGGCGTGTAAGGTGGAGTATACTGAGATAAAATCCCATTATCTCGAGATAATCAAAACTATTGGTCTAAGCATTTTCCACCACGATCGATCGTAATGTATTCATACTTTTACCAAGTTAGTTTTTACTTCATTTCGAATTATTTGAACTATTCAAATGCTTGATTTGTATCTCATCGATCTGTACCCATATCGAGAATAATCATCGATAAAGGTAATGAAGTAACAACAACCACTTATGGCATGGATGGACATCGGACCACATACATCCGAATGTATTAGGTCTAATATTCCATTCACTCGTTTACCCTTCCCTTAAAGGATAACTTAGTCATCTTGCCTAATAAACAAGATTCGCATGTGTCATATGATTCATAATCAAATGACCCTAAACATCCACTCTTATGGAGCTTAGCGATGCGTGTCTCATTTATATGGCCAAGCCGACAATGCCATAAGAAAGTTGATTTTAAATTATCTCGATTATGTCTTTCCGCGTCATTGACATTCAGAACTGGATATGACATATCTAATATGTCAATTTAATTGCATAATGTACGAGTACCATAGAGCATTCCATTGCAACTAATATAACAACCATTGCTACTAAAAGTCCAATGGAAACCAACTCTAATTAAACATAAAACATACAATATGTTCTTTGTTTAAAACAGACACAAAATGTCAATCATCCAATTTGAATATAAGCCCACTAGGGAGTAACAAGACATAAGTGTCTACGGCTAATGTAGCAACTCTTGCTGCATTATCTACACGAAGGTCTAGTTCTCCTTGAATGAGCCGCTCATCTCTCCTTCAGGCCCCGCATATCATTTCATATGTATGAGCCACATCCGTATCAAATACCGATATGTTTGGATCAGAATAGTATTAACCTCAATGACAAACATATTTGAAGGAGTAGAGGCATCGATGCCTTCTTCGCTTGAAGGACTCGAATAGATTTTACGGTTTAGCCTCTGGTGGCTAGACTTGCCATAATAAAAGCAAAATCCTTTTGGGGCAGAATCTTTGGTTTTTCCTTGATGGCACTTCCCTTTGGTTTCTTAGCCTTTTTCTTCTTTGAACTAGAAGAAGAAGCATCCACCATTAGCACTTGCTTGCTATCTTTCTTGATAGCCTGCTCAGCTGTCTTGAGTAGATTGATCAGCTCAGGAATTGTTGTGGACATTTGGTTTATCCGATAGTTTATCACAAACTGTGAATAACCATCAGACAATCCAACTAGAATTAAGTCTCTACTTAACTCATAATCCATTACAAATCCTAAGACGGCCAATCTCTCAATATAGCCATTCATCTTCGAGGCATCTTGCCTGCGAGATATCCACGAGCCATCTTTAATAGTGAAGAAAGCCTTGAGGTCTCGAACCTTTCGAATCGAAGCTTACTCATCAAACAGCTCCCTAAGATGAAATACTATAGAGTGAGCAACCATGGACTCGTGCTGCTCGTGCAGCTCTAGTGACATCGAGGCAAGTAGCCATGTCCCTGTCCTTTAGATGCTTACAATATGCTTTCTGATCCTTATCAAAAGCATCGACGGCGAGAAAAGTAATCGGAAGTGGAACATCTAGGGCGTATCCCGCCTCGGATCTAAGAACAATTCTCGATTCCTCACCAATCAAGAAAATTCAGTCCAGAATAGAGAGCGAAAATTCACACTGAATGACTTCTTCAATCAACCTAACGCGATAGAGAGAAGGAATAATAGAATAGATATGCCTGCATGATCATAAGGACTTGCATGACATGCATATGGCTCCCACTAGTTTCCTAGAATCCATAACCCTCTTTACGAATCCAGAGAAACAATATGACATAATGTCCTAGTGGGTCGATATCCGACATTGCTAAGAGTGACCTTGGGTTTACCCAACAAGCCACAACTTAGGTCAATCGGTAGGTATCGGTCATACCAATTGTATCATCGATAACCGACATTAAGAATGACCTTGAGGTTAGCTCAACAAGACACCTTATGTATCGGGAGGTATCAGATATACCAATTACATCTTAGACACAACTATCGATCAGTGCTATCAACTTGTTGATGTGTGCACTTCATTGGGTATCAACTCTTTGATGCGCGTACATCGATGTATGCTACCCATTTACGCCTCTGTCACGTTGACCTTGAGGTTAGCTCAACAAATCAACGCTTCTAGGAAAACCGACCCATTAATCCAAAAATCTCATTTTCATGGTTCGAACATATTCGTATAGAGTGAGCTTGAGGTTAGCTCAACAACCCAACTCTATAAGAACTCTGGTTCTTACCATATTAATGGAAGGCGTTAGTTTTCATATACCGAGGAGGGATTTCGAAATTATCGACTCCAAGCTGAAGGATCATAGTCGCTAGGACTATTTGGAATGATTTAGGTTTCATCAATCACATTGAATCAATCCTTATAATCATCCATCATCCAACCTATGCATGCCACAAGTCGACTTTCATCAAATGCAAGTCGACTTATGCTTCCCACACACGCAAGTCGACTTGTATGACACAAGTCGACTTATGTCATCTGCCCATGAACAAGTGGACTTACAAGGTACTACAAGTCGACTTATATCGAGATCTTGAACAAGTCGATTTATTCTTCAAATAAGTCGACTTATCCGAAAAACAAGTCGACTTATCCGTAAAACAAGCGACTTATTAGCGAACAAGTCGACTTATGTCCCATATAAGTGGACTTATCCAGGAGATTGCTATTATATCTAATCGCTAATTCCTCAATCCATGCAATTCCAATTCACAATACCATTATACCTAGGGTAATATCTGTAAGTTGATGTATCAATGAACAATTCATTGAACCATGAAAGCCTTATATGGTCAAACCATATGCAAAGCTTGAAATGAGTCAAAACTCATTAATTTCCAAACAATTTAGGAACACCCAAATTATCATCCTAAGCATCTCTAGCTAGCACATACATTATCAAATTTACTTCAGCACATGCCATAAAAAATATGACGGTCAAAACAAACAAGATAATGCAATATACTAACGAGACGCTATTGTGATCAATTAGACATCCGAAAATTCTAGGATAAACAACTTCAAGCAATTCAGTTTGGCAATCATACTACATCAAGATAACACATTTTTAATCACATTAAAAATGGTGCAAGGCATTGGAACTGAAAAAGCACACTCAATCAAGCCAAGCAAAACAGTCCCAACAATTTTCACAAAACTGTCCAGTTCTGTACATTGCTCGAAATGATCAATGAAACAATTGCAATAAATTCTGAGAAAATTACATAGGTTACTACATGTTCAGAAAATGCTACATGAATTGTTTCAGGATTTTAGGCCACCAAAAACTCAGTCAACATAAATAACAAAACCGATTCAAAATCTGTGTTCATCAGCACAGCAATTCCCAACAGCATAGAATAAATTCGTGAATAAATATCCAATCACCTTGAAATCCAATTTCCATGCTCACAGACATTCACCAACATCTACGAGACATGTAGGTGAAGGAAAATCCGAAAAACCATTTGTTTAGAATTTATTCTCGATTTTATACTCATGCTTGTTCCAGAATCGTTTCACAAAACAGCATCTGTAACCTTAGGGAATTAATTAGCAAAACTATATCAAATCAAATCGATAAATTCTCAAATTTCATAGACATATTCTCTAACATGTTATGAACAATTCTGTGCAGAAAAATTTCGAAAAGCATATCACAATATAAATTCAAAATCTGAACAGATAGCATGCATCAACAGAAAATTCTATTAGAATTTCTGATCTCGCTTAGGTTATAGCTTCATACGGGATACCAGACGCTCTGATACCACTGTAGGAAAATCCCGGGAGGTACATCACATGTACCGACAGAGGAAAACAAAAATTTTTGTTCCCGGGACTTTCCCGAATCCCAGGATCCCGGTATCGGTATGAAGACATCAACCTAAATAGCCAAAAGAGACTATCTCTAAAGGTGATCCACGCAGAGATCAGAAAATCTAACCGGATCAAACCCTTTGACCCGGAATAGCTAGAACAGATTAAAGCCTGCTAGAGCCTACCTCTGTCCTGGAGAGCTGAAGGAAACGTTGATGGAGGATGAAACCCTTGGAGGAGAAGATGAAGAGTCGATGGTGAGAAGATAAGAGAGAGGAAAAACCCTTTTTCCTTCAACCCTTTTTCTTCCTCTCAAAGCCACGATGATGATCTTCCAAAGCCATAAGAAAAACTCATTTTTCTTCCTTCTTCGACCATCCACCGATCATCACCCTCTTCATCTTACATGCTTTTGTCATTTTTGTCATTTTTGTCTTTAAACACTTTAAAGACATTAAATGCAACATGGTGAGTCATGTTCCACGTTAGTCACCTTTTATATATATATATATATATATAAAAAGTTAAACTTAAAGATGAAGCTTCCTCTCCTCCTCCTCCCACGTGCTTACATAAATATATATATATTAATTAATTAATTAATTACTTAATTAATTAATCAATATATAATTGCTAAGGTCCATCCAATCGGGCTTGGCCCTACAAGCCTCGGGGACTCGATCTTTGAAAACAGCTCGAAACCTTTCTTAGCAATATTGATGTCGCGATCTCATCGGGACATATCCCAATCCCATTGGGATCCATTTAATCTAATGCTCTCCATAATTGGAACTCACCAATTACTATTTTATTTCTCAAACACTCTTATCGTGTGACCACTTTAGGCTCCGGTTATGTTGGCCACTTAGATTAACAATTAATCTGAGCAAGCCATGGCGGTATCTAGCAACACATCATGACCCCAATTGACCGGAAAGTAATCGGTTTGATGTATTCATCACGAACGTATCACGAACCCTTCCATAGACAATTCTTGCAATTAGTCCTTTCACCATCCTATACCCCACTTGGTTATGAGTATGGTCAAAGTGTCAACTCTCACTAGACCGAGTCTAGCCCAGTGATATCGGTTCTCGTCCTGGGACTCATTACTCTATATTTCAATGAAGACACTCTTCATGACATACATGCTGGCCAACCTTAGTAATGATCCCGATAAGAGGCCATGGGTATCTCTTCTGCTAATCCAGAAGTGGTGAATCCTTTATTGGCTACTCAATTATCTTGAATACCTCAAGTCGCACCCAAGCACCACCCTATGAGTTACCTCTGAAGGCAACAAGGAATGGAGTCAAAGCGCAGGATCGATTCAAGATATCCTCGAGTACCTTAAGTCTAAGGATACTTGCACCATTGCTATGATGAGATTATCAACGACACTTAGATAAGATATCCATGTGATGATCTCATGACGGTCATCCAATGAACTTACTACCGCTAGTAAGCATCCACAAGTCAATTCTAAATATCTCATATTTACAGCTTCGAGATCCACCGCTGATCCAATCAAGGAATATGACATGTGCTAGTCTATCCGGATTAATGATGTCCAGTCTCATTAATCCTATGACTAGGAGAATTTGATATCTTGACATAATTGCACATGATAGGAATCTCAGGAGTATGAACACATCATAATTTCCTTCATGCTATGTCATATATCATGGACTTCATTAATTCGATTAAAGATCTAATCAATTCATAAACAATGTTTATGAATATCAAATTAATGAATAATGCCTTTTCTTTATTTATTCATGAAGTCTGCACACGACTTTGAATAAAACGCGCTAAAGGGGATTGCCTTTAGGGCACAAATAAACAGTAGAGCCTTCCATTCGAACTAATAGAACAACCATTGCTACTAAAAGTCCAATGGAAACCAACTCTAATTAAACATAAAACATACAATATGTTCTTTGTTTAAAACAGGTACAAAATGTCAATTATCCAATTTGAATACAATGACGCGGAAAGACATAATCGAGATAATTTAAAATCAACTTACTTATGGCATTGTCGGCTTGGCCATATAAATGAGACACGCATCGCTAAGCTCCATAAGAGTGGATGTTTAGGGTCATTTGATTATGAATCATATGACACATGCGAATCTTGTTTATTAGGCAAGATGACTAAGTTATCCTTTAAGGGAAGGGTAAACGAGTGAATGGAATATTAGACCTAATACATTTGGATGTATGTGGTCCGATGTCCATCCATGCCATAAGTGGTTGTTTTTACTTCATTACTTTTATCGGTGATTATTCACGATATAGGTATCTCAGATTCGATGAGATACAAATCAAGCGCTTGAAAGTTCAAACAATTCGAAATGAAGTAGAAAACTAACTTGGTAAAAGTATGAATACATTACGATCCGATCGTGGTGGAAAATGCTTAGACCAATATTTTTTTGATTATCTCAGAAATAATGGAATTTTATCTCAGTATACTCCACCTTACACGCCGCAAAGACAATGGTGTGGTTGAAAGGAGAAATCGAACCTTGTTAGACATGGTGCGATTGATGATAGGTTTTACATATTTTTGGGAATATCGCTCGACAATTTGCTTACTTGCTAAACAGAGTTCCATTAAAGATATTGATGTTACTCCATATGGAGATATGGACTAACCGAAAGCCCTATCTTTCTCATCCGAAAGTTTGGGATTGTCACCTTCGTGAAGCGAACACGGTCAGATTAGCTTGATGCAAAGTCCGACAAGTGTTTGTTCGTAGGATATCGTGGAATATCACTTCTACCTTGCCGAGGAACAAAATTGTTTGTTTCCAAGCATCTTTGTTTTCTTAAAGAAAGAGTTTCTTTTACAAGAGGACAATGGGAGTAAAGTTGAACTTGGAGAAGTTCAAGATGCTCGAACAAACATAGATCAATCGTCAACTCAAACTGCCACTCATATAAATGAGGTAATGAGTTCAATCTTCTACTACACACTAATTTCAGAGGGTTAAGTAGGATACGACTTGCTTCACGAGAGATATGAATTTCGTAAGGAATGTAATGGCGATTGCTCATATGAGATGATGCGCCTACTACCTATGAATGTTCTCAAAAGTTCGTAGTCGGAACATGGCTTTGTGCCATGAAATCAAATGGATTCCATGTATGAAAACCAAGTATGGACTTTGGTTGTTACACTGAAGGATAAAACCCACAGTATGCAAAGGAGTTTTCAAGAAAACCAACATGGATGGTAATTTGATTACCTATAAAGCAATGCTTCTGGTTAAAGGATTTCGTCACAGACAAAGAGTTGACTATGAAAAAACCTTCATCCCCGTAGCAATGCTTAAATCCATTAGGATACTCCTAGCCATTGCCACTCATTATGATTATGAGATATGACAAATGGATGTGAAGACAGCTTTCCTGAGAGGAAATCTACCCGAGGATGTGTTTGACACAACCTGAGGGCTTCACTTCCATCGATGGCGAAAGGTAGGCAAGCTTCAGAAATCCATGTTTGGATTGAAGCAAGCATCCAGGAGTTGGATTATCCGTTTTGATGAGTCAATCAAAGAGTTTGATTTCTCACCCAATCCGGATGATCATTGTGTGTATAAGAAGGTTAATGGACCGCAATCGTATTCCTTGTGTTGTATGTAGATGACATCTCGCTACTAGGAAACGCGATGTCTCTATCTTTGCAATCGCTTAAAATTTGGTTGTCCAATCAATTTGCGATGAAAGACCTTGGTGAAGCAACTTATATCCTAGGGATATAGATTTATAGAGATAAATCAAAAGGTTGCTTGGTCTTTCACAATCATCGTACATAGATGAGATGCTAAAGAGGTTTAGCATGGAACAATACTATATCGAGGCCCGATGTATCGTATGCTCTAAGTGTTACGGCGAGATACCAATCGGATCTGGTGAGGGTCAATGGGTGGTCACAAGAATATCCTCAAGTACTTGCGAAGCACTAAGGATGTTTTCTTGATCTATGGAGATGGAAATCTCCAAGTGAGCGGCATTCGGATGCTAGTATTTAATCTGATAAGGATGATTCTGAATCATAATCAGGTTATATGCATTCACACTGAATAGCGTGGCGGTCAATTGGAAAAGTTCCAAACAAGAGAGGACTGTTGATTCATCAACCGAGGCAGAGTACATTGCCGCATGAGATGCAAAGGAAGCGGTTTGGATCAAGAAGTTCATTCTTGAACTTGATCGGTCCCTAGGCCGTGATGGGCCCATAGGATTGTATTGTGATACAATGGGGCTAGTCTTGTGCAGCAAAGGAACCAAGGTCTTATCGACGATCCGAACTCATACTTCACGATTCGGAGATCATTAGTCGAGATGATATCCCGATAGAGAGAATTCCACGAGCAAAGTGTTGTTGTTAGCTGACAAAGCTATTGCCACAGGAGAATTGTGATTCTCATGGACTCGCTTATGGTATTAGATACTAAGGCGATTGACTTTAGGTCAGTGGGAGATTTGTAAGTGGTAAGTCGACTTACATGTTCTGCATCGATAAGTCAACTTGTTCAAGGCTCGGATTATTTATTTGTGCCCTAAAGGCAATCCCTTTAAGCGCGTTTTATTCAAAGTCGTGTGCACTTTATGAATAAATAAAGAAAAGGCATTATTCATTAATTTGATATTCATAAACATTGTTTATGAATTGATTGGATCTTTAATCGAATTAATGAAGTCCATGATATATGACATAGCATGAAGGAAATTATGATGTGTTCATACTCCCGAGATTCCTATCATGTGCAATTATGTCAAGATTCTAAATTCTCCTAGTCATAGGATTAATGAGACCGACATCATTAATCCGGATAGACTAGCACATGTCATATTCCTCGATTGGATCAAGCGGTGGATCTTAGAAACCGTAAATATGAGATATTTAGAATTGACATGTGGATGCTTACTAGCGGTAGTAAGTTCATTGGATGACCCGCCATGAGATCATCACATGGATATCTTATCTAAGTGTCGTTGATAATCTCATCATAGCAATGGTGCAAGTATCCTTAGACTTGAGGTACTCAAGGATATCTTGATATCTTGATCCGTGCTTTGACTCCATTCCTTGTTGCCTTCCGTAGGTAACTCAAAGGGTGGTGCTTGGGTGCGACTGAGGTATTCAAGATAATTGAGTAGCCAATAAAGGATTCACCACTTCGGATTAGCGTAAGAGATACCCATAGCCTCTTGTCGGGATCATTACTAAGGTCGGCCAAGATGTATGTCATGAAGAGTGTCTTCATTGGCATATAAAGTAATGAGTCCTGGATGAGAACTGATATCACTTGGGCTAGACTCGGTCTAGTGAGAGTTGACACTTTGACCATACTCATAACCAAGTGGGGTATAGGATGGTGAAAGGACTAATTGCACTGTAATTGTCTCATGGAAGGGTTTGTGATCTGGTTCGTGATGAATACATCAAACCGATTACTTTCCGATCAATTGGGGTTATGATGTGTTGCTAGATACCGCCATGACTTGCTCAGTTAATTGTTAATCTAAGTGGCCAACATAACCGGAACTTAAAGGGTCATACGATAAGAGTGTTTGGAGAATTAAAATAGTAATTGGACGAGTTCCAATTACGAGAGCATTAGGATTAAATGGATCCCGATGAGATTGGGATATGTCCCATGAGATCGCGACATCAATATTGCTAAGAAAGGTTTCGGAGTTGTTTCAAAGATCGAGGTCTTGTGAGGCTTTAGGGACCAATTCCCAGTTGGATCGGACCTTAGCAAATATATTCTAATTAATTAATTAAGTAATTAATTAATTAATTATTATATATATATGTAGAAACACGTGTATGGAGGAGAGGAAGCATGGAAGCTTCCATAATGATGCCTAGTCATCACATTTATCATTACAAAAAGACAAAACTTAAAAGATGAAGAAGAGAGATCGTTGGCTTCATATAAATAAAAAAGAAAGAGTTTCTTTTTGAGGCTTGATAATTGATTTTCGTGGCTTATGAAGCAAGAAGAGAGAATCGTTGGTTTTGAGAAACCAAAAAGAGATTTGATCTCTCATCATCGATCTCTTCTGCATTTTTCTCATCAAGCTCTCCAAGCTTCATCCTCCTTCAACGTTTTCTGAAGCTCTCCAAGGACAGAGGTAGGTTCTAGCAGGCTTTAATCTGTTCTAGCTATTTCCGGGTCAAAGGGGTTTGACTCGGTTAGATTTTCTGATCTCTGCGTGGATCACCTTTAGAGATAGTCTCTTTTGGCTATTTAGGTTGATGTCTTCATTTGTAAGTACAAGTCGACTTGTACTACTGATAAGTCGACTTGTTCTTGAAAAGTACCGATAAGTCAACTTGTACATTGGATAAGTCGACTTATTCAAGGACGGTACTGTTTATTTGTGCCCTAAAGGCAATCCCTTTAGCTGCTTTTTATTCACAAATCGTATGCGGTCGAATGAATAAATAAAGAAAAGACATAATTCATTAATTTGATGTTCATGAACATTATTTATGAATTGATTGGATCTTTAATCGGATTAATGAAGTCCATGATATATGACATAGCATGAAGGAAATTATGATGTGATCATACTCCTAAGATTCCTATCATGTGCAATTATGTCAGTATCTAAATTCTCCCTAGTCATAGGATTAATGAGACTGGACATCATTAATCCGGATAGACTAGCACATGTCATATTCCTGATTGGATCAAGCGGTGGATCCCGAAATTGTAAATATGAGATATTTAGAATTGACATGTGGATGCTTACTAGCGGTAGTAAGTTCATTGGATGACCCGCCATGAGATCATCACATGGATATCTTATCTAAGTGTCGTTGATAATCTCATCATAGAATGGTGCAAGTATCCTTGAACTTGAGGTACTCGAGGATATCTTGAATCTTGATTACGTTTTGACTCCATTCCTTGTTGCCTTCCGAGGTAACTCATAGGTGGTGCTGCTGGGTGCAGTTTGAGGTATTCAAGGTAATTGAGTAGCCAATAAAGGATTCACCACTTCGGATTAGCGAAGAGATACCCATGGCCTCTTGTCAGGATCATTATTCTAAATCTCGGCAGAGTGAATATGTCATGAAGAGTGTCTTCATGGACATATAGAGTAATGAGTCCTAGGGCGAGATCTGTTATCACTGGGCTAGACTCGGTCTAGTGAGAGTTGACACTTTGACCATACTCATAACCAAGTGGGGTATAGGATGGTGAAAGGACGAATTGCACAGTAATTGTCTATAGAAGGGTTTGGATCCGGTTCGTGATGAATACATCAAACCGATTACTTTCCGGTCAATTAGGGGTCATGATGTGTTGCTAGATACCGCTCATGACTTGCTCAGATTAATTGTTAATCTAAGTGGCCAACATAACCGAAACCTAAAGGGTCACACGCTTAAGAGTGTATCGAGAATCAGAAAATAGTAATTGGACAGAGTTTCAATTATGGAGAGCATTAGATTAAATGGATCCCAATGGATTGGGATATGTCCCGATGAGATCGCGACATCAATATTGCTAAGAAAGGTTTTGGTCGCTTTTGACCGATCGGGGCCGAGAGGCTTAGGACCAATTCCCAGTTGGATCGACCTTAGCAATTATATTCTAATTAATTAATTAAGTAATTAATTAATTATTATATAAATTATGCAATTTTCGTTGGAATGGGAGAAGAGGAAGAGATATTGCTTTGAAAAGTCAAAGTTGCTTTCTTTATTCATTAATATATGAATGGCCATTAAGCTTCCACATGGCTTCATCTTATTCAAGTCTTTTAATGGTTATAAAGACATATAAGATGGCTTGCTTAAGGTGTAAGGGTCGACGGTTTTGCTTGTAGGGAGGAGAGGATGGAAGCTTAAGTGTTAAGCTTCCTTAGAAAATGGTTTTCAAGTCTCTCTCATAAGCTTCATCGATTTTCTCTTCTCGAAGGCAAGGTCCAATGTGAATCTCAAGCTCTCCGGGACGTAGGTAAGGTCTAGCGACCTTTATTCATTTCTAGCTATTCCCGGGTCAAAGGGGTTTGATCCGGTTAGGTTTTCTGATCTCTGCGTGGATCACCTTTAGAGATAGACTTGTACCATGTGTAAGTCGACTTACACATGTTCGGTACCGATAAGTCGACTTGTTCATTGGATAAGTCGACTTATTCAAGGATGGTACTGTTTATTTGTGCCTAAAGGCAATCCCTTTAGCGCTTTTATTCAAAGTCGTGTGCAGACTTTATGAATAAATAAAGAAAATGCATTATTCATTAATTTGATATTCATAAACATTGTTTATGAATTGATTGGATCTTTAATCGAATTAATGAAGTCCATGATATATGACATAGCATGAAGGAAATTATGATGTGATCATACTACCGAGATTCCTATCATGTGCAATTATGTCAAGATCTAAATTTTCCTAGTCATAGGATTAATGAGACCGGACATCATTAATCCGGATAGACTAGCACATGTCATATTCCTCGATTGGATCAAGCGGTGGATCTCGTAAACCGTAAATATGAGATATTTAGAATTGACATGTGGATGCTTACTAGTGGTAGTAAGTTCATTGGATGACCGCCATGAGATCATCACATGGATATCTTATCTAAGTGTCGCGATAATCTCATCATAACAATGGTGCAAGTATCCTTGACTCGAGGTACTCAAGGATATCTTGATACCGATCCTGCTTTGACTCCATTCCTTGTTGCCTTCCGAGGTAACTCATGGGTGGTGCTTGGGTACGAACTTGAGGTATTCAAGATAATTGAGTAGCCAATAAAGGATTCACCACTTCGGATTAGCGTAAGAGATACCCATAGCCTCTTGTCGGATCATTACTAAGGTCAAGCAGATGTATGTCATGAAGAGTGTCTTCATTGACATATAGAGTAATGAGTCCCGTGATCTAGAACCGATATCACTGGGCTAGACTCGGTCTAGTGAGAGTTGACACTTTGACCATACTCATAACCAAGTGGGGTATAGGATGGTGAAAGGACGAATTGCACAAGAATTGTACATGGAAGGGTTCGTGATCCGGTTCGTGATGCATACATCAAACCGATTACTTTCCGATCAATTGGGGTCATGATGTGTTGCTAGATATCGCCATGACTTGCCTGGATTAATTGTTAATCTAAGTACCAACATAACCGGAGCCTAAAGGGTCACACGATAAGAGTGTTTCGAGAAATCAGAAAATAGTAATTGGACCGAGTTCCAATTATGGAGAACATTAGATTAAATGGATCCCAATGGGATTGGGATATGTCCCATGAGATCGCGACATCAATATTGCTAAGAAAGGTTTCCTGAGTCAAGCTTTGAAGATTTGGGGGCCGATGGCGAGTGGGTAGATGAATTCCCAGCTTGATCGACCTTAGCAATTATTTATATCATTAATTAATTAATTAAATAATTAATTAATTATATAAATTAAAGCTACATGTGCGTTGGATGGAGGAAGGAAGAGATAAAACTTTGAAAAAGTCAAAGTTTACTTTAAAGAATGAATGGCCATAAGCCCTCCACATGTCACCTTCTTATGGAAGTATTTTTAATGGTTAAAAAGACATAAAAGATGGCTTGGAGAGTGGTGTGGCCGTATGGTTTGCGTGGATGAAGGCTTGAAGAAGAAGAGGAAGCTTAAAAGGTTAAGCTTAAGGTGATTTTGAAAGAGTTTCATTTTCCTTCTTCTTCCATCAAGCATCATCGATTTCTCTACTTCCAAGCCACAAGGTTCCAACGCTTCCTTCACTCTCCAGATGGAGGTAGGTCTAGCAGCCTTTAATCTGTTTCTAGCTATTCCGGGTCAAAGGGTTTGATCCGTTAGATTTTCTCGATCTCTGCGTGGATCACCTTTAGAGATAGTCTCTTTTGGCTATTTAGGTTGATGTTTTCATACGGATACCGGATCCCAGGATTTAGGAAAGTCCCGGAACAAAATTTTTGTTTTCATTGCGGTACATGTGATGTACCTCCCGAGATTTTCCTACAATAACAACATTAAACACAAAAATACTTACCAATCAAACGATCGATCCACAATCACCTTAACCCTAAAAATCCTCTGAAATCAACGATCCAACAATTTCAAAGCCTCAAACCTTCACCAATCACCATAGACAAGTTAGACTAACACAATAAGGAAGAAGACATAAGAAGAAATCGAAGGATCTCATCGTTGGGAGAAAAATCGAATCACCGTAGAGGGGAAGAACTCATATGCCTTAGGTAAACTTTTCCCCAAATTTCAAACCTAGTATTTATAGACTTAAGTCTCCGAATCACCCAAATTTCAGTCTCAAATTTTAGTGGCTCAACATATTTATTTCCTATCAAAATTCTAATTTTTCCATTGCCATCGGGCAGTTTCTTTCGATTATATCTGATCGGTTCACACCCCAAAACTTCCGATCCGCATTTTCTCCCAAATTTCTCGAATATTTCTCATAGACCACTATCGCCACCAATCACTCTTAGACTATTCTAAATCACTCGCTCGGCTCACTTACTCTTAATTCCTCAATCAATTACAATCCAATACCCATCGGTTCATGCTCACAATCAAATCCCGGAAATCATGAATGCAAGTACCTATGAATAAATGCATATGCAATAAACATGTTCCTCTATAATCAGAGGCCAGTAACATGCTCAATTGGGAATGCAATGAAACCTATCAGTCTGACCCATAATTATCAAAATGCCCTTGTTAACAGTAACGGGATGTTACAATTCTGGCGCTTACTAAAACTCCTGCCAGAACTGCCTTGACTCTCACTAGGCCTCTTTCCTCTGGACCCTTGCCCGATCTCTGCTTGTTTCTCTTTCATTAGCTATTCAATTCTGATTGAGGCAGCTCTCAACTCAGTGAAAGTGCCCATATCTGACCTTGCCAACCTTGTTCTGATCTCCATATTAAGCCCATTCTCAAACCTCCTGCACTTGTCTTCCTCGGTAGGAATCAGAGCGGTAGCATAACTCATCAATTCATTAAATCGGACCTCATAGTCCACCACCGACATCTTGCCTCGCTTCAGCCCAAGAACTCTTGCATCTTCATGTCCAAGTAGACCTTAGGCATGTAGTTGTCTCTGAAGACTCTCGAAAGTCTTCCCATTTCAATAGACAAGGCCCGTGGTACCGCTGGAATGCCTTCCACCATCGGTAAGTCGGGCCTCGCAAGAGAGACACCGATAATCGAACCTCTCATCGGGCTCGCATCCATCCGATCAAATACTCTCTCGTCCTCTCTAACCATCCTCGGCCTCAAGAAGGTCTCATGCTTGCCATAGAAGTCAACACTCCACCTTTGAAGCCTATCATACCTCCTCTCCCTTTTTTTGAGAACTTTAGGAGGCAACCCCTCAGATCGAGGTACCGATGACTCTCTACTGGCTCCTACAGATCCTTGGTCAGCGGGTTGATCAATCTGATCACCTAGGGCGGATGACCTATAAGAAAAGATAACTTCAATCATTATCTGCATTGCTCAAAAAATTTCATGCTTATCATTTCTATAAGTCCCAATAGATGCTAAACCATGCTTTGATACCACCTAAATGTAGCGCCCCCTTACCGCAGGGTATCCACCGGGACACCCGGAGGTCATTCCGGCACATATCTTACGATGAGGGCACGCTACGTTTGATCACTACATCCCTTTCTATGGCATGGTAACATAATTTAAGAACAAAGCATCATAAGAAGATCACAATATTTTAAAACCAACTTTTTTTTTCCTCATTACATTTCACAAAAATCAAGGTCTACATGAATGAGGAAAGTGTATCAAAATTTATTTAAACCATCCAAAGGAACCCCAACTGACCGACCTTTGAGCCATGACCTCAATCTCCAATCGCAATCTACTCAGCTAGAAGATCTTCTATAACAACTAGAGTCGTCTCTTGGTCCTGAAAAGACAACGTTGCAATTTTGGTGAGTTTTGCGAACTCAATGAGGTAACCATCATCGATGGTTCACTCAATTCATGCATCAAAACATCGCACATAACACAACGCTCACTTCATTACATATTCACAATGTATCACACTATCGCACATAACATAATATTCACTTCATCGCATATTCACAATGTATCACATTGTTCAATAAAAACACACATCAATTATTATTGGCAATGCACATGAGACTCACTTTCGTTTATTATTGTCGTTATGACCGAGTGCCTTTTTCCAACTCACCCCTTTATGGATGTCAAGCTTAGTTGAATAACGTCCCATATCTCTTCGTAGATATCGGGGACAGTCGCACTCGAGCCCAAGGTTCTATTCACATTTTTTGAGCTTTTAGCTCCTTATCTTGGCAACTCCAATCATAACTTCCTTTATCTTTCATGCATACATGTAATGAATGTTTCACATATCATAATCTCAGTCAATTTCGTGGATGTACATTCACGTTTTGATCACATTTATCATCGGACCTTATTCCAGCATTCAGTAGAAATGCTTAGCACATTTTTGCATTCATATGCACACTCACAATTTTCGCATGTTTGGAGCACTTAAATAATTCATTCGAAACATATTCTAAAGCAAACAATTAATTGAGCAAAACCGTCTAGGTTACTCACAAGTTTCTCCCAAACTAATGCTCGGAAGATCTAGAAACGTCTGAGGTTGACGTTCCAATGGCTCCTCTATAACAAATAACATATACATATATCACAATTTGAACAATCATAAGTGTTTAATAATGCACATGAATGAGATGAAATATGTACAATGCATATTCATGACTATCCCGGTATCAATCCATCAATTTCTTCACAAGACGCTCAACTATCAAAACTCACTTAATTAGCCTCATTCGTGGGATTTAACCTCCATAAACCATTTGAATCCAATCTCATAATCCAATGAACCATTTCGATCTTTCTCCAAAATAGGTATTATATTAGACTTCCATCCAGAAATTGAACACCTTAGAGACTATATAAAGATTAAGCTCCTTCATATAATTTGTATCCCTATTACTCTAGTTCACTACAAATCAAGAATTACCTCAATTGGAATCCTATAGACCAAGATATCATCAAAATAATCAAATACATTCAAGAAAATATCCAATTCATACTCCTTCCACCGTACCCTTTACTTTGATTCCATCAATCATTTCCAATATAATACCAAAGACCATAACTTTTTGTGGAGAGATAAATAAGTGTGTTAGGAATCCAATGCTTCAAAAATCAGGTCATTTGGAGGTCTAGAGAAAAAGTTATGACAAAAAAAGTACAATATGTTGTTTTTGTTTTTCTGCGTCTGCGTCTCAGTTTCTGCGTCTCCGTCTCGGCCTCTCACGCCCCGCCTCTCGGTTTACGTTCTGCCTCGGTTTTGCGTCTCGTCTCGCCTCTGCGTCTGCCTCTCAGTTTGTGCGTCTCCGTCTCAGTCTCTGCGTCTCTGTCTCAGTTTCTGCGTCTGCGTCTTAGTTTGTGCGTCTCCATCTCAGTCTCTGCGTCTCCATCTCAATCTCTGCGTCTCCATCTCAGTCTCTGCGTCTGCGTCTCAGTTTTTGCATCTCCGTCTCAGTCTTTGCGTCTGCGTCTCAGTTTCTGCGTCTGCGTCTCAGTTTCTGCGTCTGGAACGCATCCACTTAAAAAGATCATAACTTTTGACTCCGATATCCAAATTTTACCAACTTTATACCGTTGGAAAGCTAAAAGAAATATATACAACTTTTTATAAGGGAATTTTGCCAGAATCTATCTAAATCAGGTTCAAATTTCCTCCCAAAGATGGAACATGAATTTTTGCTCAACTCTCAACATCCCGCACCCAGTTCTCAACTTCGTGACAACTTTTGAGACTCTTAGAGACAGAACTGAAATTCAATGTCTTCATACAAATTGTAGCCATATATTCCTAGTTTACTCTGAATCAAGAATCATCTTATTTAGACAACCACAGAAAATGTTATGGCCAAAATACTGAAACATGCTCAGTGAGAAATTTTCCAGACTTTCTAACTTTCAACACTTTACGTCCCGAAACACCAAAAGTTTTCTCAAAAACTAATTTAACACTATAACTGAATTTATTTCTCCCCAACTAACCAGTATTTAAGAACAAACACATGAAGTGCATTTTTCATGCAGATGACAGTAATCTATCAACTTTATTTCACAAACCCCAACAAAGTGAGGGATTTCTAACACTTACCGCTGAAATCTCCAAAATCTTCAAGCCCTAAACTCCACATCGCCAGTACTTCACTGAGTGAAATGATCAGCTTCTGGTTTTTCCTTAGAATAGATGACACAAATGGCAAAGTAAGGTTGGCAAAAGAAAGGAAGAACACAAGAGTCCCTTATAAGATATTTTGCTGGAAAAATTCTGTGTTTCGAAGAGAGAAGTTTTAGAAAGATGAGAATAAAGAAGGGACTTGGACAAGACTTAACCTGCCAACTCTCAAGGAATAGTGACCTACTTCTAGCTAGAGTACAAGGTCTAAGTGACACATGTCACTTTCTAAATGATTAAACCCTAACTTAGTTTCTTTGGAAACTAACTCCATTTAGTTCCCCTTTTTCCAATACAACAATCATCTTTACAACCCAACTATCTCCAAATCTTTATTTAATTTATTTCTTGTTCCCTACTATAAATATATCTCTCTCTTAATACTCCATAACTTCACCAACATATACAAATACAATAATTCCAATAAAATTCAAAACATCAAGATCTCACTAACCCATAAAATTTTCAATAATAATAACATTCAAGATTCTCAAATCATTACAATTATACCCGGAATTATTCATGAATGCATGTACAAGTATTTTCATGTGCAACAATCAAGTCTAAGTGTGTAGCAAGTTATACATGAACATGTAGAATACATTCCTAACTCTCATTAGTCACTCACATTTACCATCCTACCCCTTTCCACTAGCAATGGGGTGTTACACTAAAGGAAAGAGATCTAGTGACAGTCAGGCAAGTTCTGGCAGGAGCTTCAGTAAGCGCCAGAATAGAGCATTCAGATCATCAGATGGATCCAGGCAGTCAGGAAATGGGCAGAGGGGTAGATTTTCATAGACTGGTAGTGGAAGGGGTACATCTCTGGATCAGTTTTCAGTTTGTGAGTACTATGAGAAGAGGCATGGTAGTGAATGTTGGAGATTAACTGGAGCTTGTCTTAAATGCGGCTCCATGAACCCCCAGATTAGGGATTGTCCAACTACTTTGGGAACTCAGTCTGTTGTCAGTGGGTGATCTAGAAGTAGTACTACAGTCCAGCAGAGCCGAGGTGGTGGGTCTAGACCGAGAGGCAGAGGTAGAGTCAGAGGGAGGGAGAGCTGGGAGTTCTTCCATAAGGACTGAGAGGCGGGAAAATCGACTATAGTCCCAAGCCAGGTTCAATGCCATGACTAGGCAGGAGGTTGAAGACTCACCAAATGTGGTAGTAGGTGCGCTTCTTGTTTTTAACTTTGAGGCTTTTGCACTGCTAAATCCAGGATCCACACACTCTTTTATTGAACCACATTTGGCATGTAGGTTACATTGTGATAGGAAGTTACTATAGTATGGATTGGAGGTGAGTACGTCAATAGGACAGTTATAGGAGAGGTTTGTAAAGGATGCTTGATTAGGATTGATCAACCAATTTTGTAGGCAAATCTTATTATATTACAGTTGAGGGAGATAGATGTGATCCTAAGCATGGATTGACTCACTGCCCATAGGGCCATCATGAACTGCTACACCAAGGAGGTAGTACTGGAATCTCCTGGTCAGCCGAGGGTAGTATTCAGAGGAGTTAGTCAGGCAATGTCAGCTAGGGGATTGACTCACTGCCCATAGGGTCATCATGAACTGCTACACCAAGGAGGTGATACTGGAATCTCTTGGTCAGCCGAGGGCAGTATTCAGAGGAGTTAGTCAGGCAGTGCCAGCTAGGATGGTATCATTTAAGAGTGCATTGAGGTTGATGCAGGGTGGATGTTAGGCTTTTCTAGCCCACATCATTGATACTAGAGTTGAGCTGGGTGTATAGGACATTCTAATAGTTAAGGAGTTCTGGGATGTATTTCCTGAAGAGTTACCTGGTTTATCACTAGATCGGGAAACAAAGTTCACGATTGACCTAGTTCCAGGAGTTGCTCCTATATCTATTTCTCCATATAGGATGGCACATATGGTATGGAATTGAAGGAGTTGAAGACTTAGCTTCAGAAGTTACTGGAAAAGGGTTTTATTAGACCCAGTGTTTCACCTTGGGGAGCTCAGTGTTATTTGTGAAGAAGAAAGATGAGACTTTGAGGTTATGCATTGATTATAGACAACTGAATCGGGTGACAGCGAAGAACAAGTACCTGTTGCCTAGAATTGATGATTTACTTGATCAGTTGCAGGGAGATCAGGTGTTTACTAAATTGGACTTAAGATCAGGGTACTATCAGTTGAAGATAGCTGAGGCCGATGTACCTAAGAGTGCATTCCGGAGCAGGTATGGGCACTTTGAGTTTTTAGTGATGCCGTTTGGGTTAACCAATGCCCTGACAGCTTTTATAGCCTTGATGAATAAGGTATTTCAGCCCTACTTGGATCGATTTGTAATTGTATTTGTTGATGATATCTTGGTGTATTCGAAGAGCAAGAAGGAGCATGTTGAACATCTGAGAGTCATTTTACAGATCATGAGAGAGAAACAACTGTATGCCAAATTTAGTAAGTGTAAATTTTGGTTGGATCAGGTGGTGTTTTTGGGACATATAGTGACTGGAGATGGCATATAGGTAGATCTGAACAAGATAGAGGCAGTGATGAATTGGAAAATTTTGAAAAACGTATCAGAGATCCGAAGCTTCCTAGGATTGGTTGGATATCACCAGAGATTTATCGAGGGGTTTTCTCTGATCTTGGCCTCTCTGACTAAACTTCTGAGGAAGAATGTAGTGTTCAGATGGAATGAAAAGTGTCAGAAGAGCTTTGAGGAGCTGAAACATCGATTGACTACTGCACCAATGTTGACCATTCCATCGGGGACCGGAGGATATGTGGTGTACAGTGACGCGTCGTATCAAGGATTGGGATGTGTACTGATGCAGCATAATAAGGTGATTGCCTATGCATCGAGACAATTAAGGTCTCATGAGATCAATTATCCGATACATGATTTAGCCCGAATATGTTTTAATCTCAAATTAATGGGTTCTACCTAACTAAAATTGTATGATTTGGATGAGTAAACTCATGATCATATAATTTTAGAGACAAGGTTAGGAATAATATATTTGATATATTTTGGCAAAAGTTGTCACCTAACGGTACTAAGAGTCACATGAGATGTGATTGAAAATTATTTTCTACCTAATTTATTTTAATTGGTTTGTTAAGTAAACTCAAGATCAATTAATTTTAAATAGAATCCTAGCCCACTAAGAAATTATTTGATAATTTTTCGATATAATAGTGAGGGCTATTATTTTGTACAAAATAATGGGAGTAATCAAATAAATTTAAAGTCCTTATTTTATTTGATTTTTGGATATAAGCTAATTTATGCTCCTTTTATGTTTTCCGGTTATTGAATGTGAAGATGAATCTGAACGACTTTGAGGAGCATTTTGGATGCTAATGTCGATTTGGACACAACTATTGGATGGACCGGTCGAAATCTAAGAATAATTTTTAGGCAAGAAAAGAAGTTGTATGTTCTTGATACTCCTGCTCCATCTGAGCCATGTTCAGATGCTACTGATGAAGAATGGGAGAAGTATCAGCGTTATATTGATGACAATGAACAAGCTACATATGTGATGTTAGCTTATATGTCTCCTGAACTTCAGAGGCAGCATGAGAATATGGATGCACTTACTATGATATTGCATCTTAAGGAGTTATTTGGTGCACAGAGTAGGGTGGAGATATATCAAATCTCCAAAGCGTTGTTTCAATGCAAGATGACAGAAGGATCTTCAGTTAACACTCATGTGCTGAAGATGATTGGCTATATTGAAAAATTGGTCGAATTAGGTTTTGTCATGAACCATGAGTTAAGCATTGATTTGGTGCTGCAGTCGCTGAGTTCAAGCTTTTCACAGTTCGTCATGAACTTCAACATGAACTAGAAGGACATGACACTTACTGAACTGTTGAACATGCTTAAGATCTGCGAAGGGTGCCTTAGAAGGAACCCGATTACAGACTTGTTGTTAGTTCTTCTAAAGGCAAGAAAAAGGGCTTTAAGAAGAACAATAACAAGAAACAGAAGGCTTCTACTAATGTAGTAAAAGCAAAAGGAGGTGTCAAGAAAAAGAGCAATAACAAGGGCACTTGTTTTAATTGTGGGGTTTACGGTCATTGGAAGAGGAACTGTCCCTCTTATCTTGCTAGCCTGAAAGAGAAAAGGCTTAAGGAAGCTGGTTCTTCAGGTATGTTTATGATTGAGATCAATCTTTCTACTTCTGTTCCACATTCTTGGGTATTAGATATTGGTTGTGGTTCTCACTTGTGTAATAACATGCAGATGTTAACAAGGAGTAGATCATTGAAGAAAGGCGAAGTGGACCTGCGAGTTGGCAATGGAGCAATTGTTGCTGCATTAGCTATAGGGACTTGTAGTTTAGCTTTGCCTTCTGGCCTTATATTGGAACTCGATAATTGTTATTATGTTCCTGTTATTACAAGAAACATCATTTCTATTTCTCATTTGGATTTGAATGGATTTGTCTTTATTATTAAGAATAACAGTTGTTCTTTTTATAATGATGATGTTTATTATGGATATGGATTGCTTACAAATGGTTTGTATGAGTTAGATCTAGAAAGACCAATTCTCAACGTAAATAGTAAGAAAAGTAAATTAAGTAACCAAACTCTATCTTATTTATGGCATTGTAGGTTAGATCATATCAATGAAACTAGAATCACAAAATTGCATAAAGAAGGATATTTGGATCCTTTTGATTATGAATCATATGAAATTTGTGAATCTTGTTTATTGGAAAAGATGACCAAACCGCCCTTTAAGGGAAAGGGACAACGTTCTAGTGAGTTACTAGAATTAGTACATTCAGATGTATGTGGACCTATGTCCACAAATGCTAGAGCTGGATACACATATTTCATTACGTTCACAGATGACCATTCTAGATATAGTTATGTGTAATTGATGAAACAAAAGTCTGAATCATTTGAAAAGTTCAAAGAATTTAGACTAGAGGTAGAGAAACAAACTGGTAAAAGTATTAAAACACTTAGATCAGATCGAGGTGGTGAATACTTAGATCACGAGTTTCTTAGTTACTTAAAAGAGAATGGGATTCTCTCACAATGGTCTCCTCCTGCAACTCCAAAACACAATGGAGTTTCTGAAAGGAGAAATCGTACACTATTGGAAATGGTACGTTCCATGATGAGTCATGGAAGCCTTCCAATATCCTTTTGGGGATACGTAATTGAAACTGCAATATATCTTCTAAATAGAGTTCCATCTAAATCTGTTGATAAGACACCATATGAGATATGGACTAGTAGAAGACCTGGATTATCACATTTAAAGATTTGGGGATGTGACGCTTATGTGAAGCGTACAATATCTGATAAGCTTCAAGCTAAATCAGATAAATGTAAATTTGTGGGATATCCGAAAGAAACTTTTGGTTATCAATTCTATCATCCTATTGAGCAAAAGGTGTTTGTCTCAAGACATGTTACATTCTTAGAGAAAGAATTTATTCTTAAAGAAAGTAGTGGGAGTGAAGTTGAACTTAGAGAAGTTCAAGAACCACAGATTCACATCGACATGGAACAAGAACCTCAAGTTGATACATATGATGTACAATGAGAGTTCAAAAACACATAATCATGACGAACTAGTAGGATACGTCGTCCTCCTATTAGATTAGATCTACATGTTGAGCATGGAGAGGATAACGTATCACTCATAGAAGATGAGTCGACTACTTTTAAAGAAGCAATGTCAGACATTGATTCTTTAAAATGGAAAGAAGCTATGAAATCCGAAATGGAATCCATATACACTAACCAAGTATGGACTTTGGTGAATGCACCTGAAGGTATAGTACTTATTGGGTGCAAGTGGGTTTTTAAAAGAAAAACTAACATGGATGGAAATGTACATACGTACAAAGCAAGGTTGGTGGAGAAAGGTTACAGACAAAAACAAGGAGTTGATTTTGATGAAACTTTTTCGCCAGTAGCAATGCTTAAATCCATAAGGATTTTACTTGCTATAGCTGCATACCATGATTATGAAATTTGGCAAATGAATGTCAAAACAACATTTCTCAATGGGAATTTGCAAGAGGATGTGTATATGACACAACCTGAGAGTTTTGAATCCAAAGAATTTCCTAATCAGGTTTGCAAGTTGCAAAGGTCCATTTATGGCCTTAAGCAAGCGACGCGAAGTTGGAACATCCGTTTTAATGAGATAATCAAAGAGTTTGATTTTATCAAAAATGTGGATGAACCTTGTGTTTACAAGAAGGAAAGTGGGAGTGCAGTTGTTTTCTTAGTGCTGTATGTGGATGACATATTGCTCATAGGAAATGATATTTCAATGCTCTAGTATGTTAAGATATGGTTATCAAAGAACTTTTCCATAAAGAATATGGGAGAAGCAGCTTATATACTGGGTATAAAGATCTATAGATATAGATAAAAAAGGTTGCTTGGATTATCTCAATCTACGTGTAGGAAAATCCCGGGAGGTACATCACATGTACAGGAAGCGGAAAATAAAAATTTTTGTTCCCGGGACCTTCCCAACCTGGATCCAGTATCCGTATGAAGACATAAACCTAAATAGCCAAAAGAGACTATCTCTAAAGGTGATCCACGCAGAGATCGAAAACCTAACCGAGTCAAACCCTTTGACCCGGAATAGCTAAACGAGAATAAAGCACACTAGAGCCTACCTACATCTGAAGAGTCAAGGAAGCGTTGGAGGAGGATGAAATCCTTGGAGGAGAAGATGAAGAATTAATGGAAGATGAAGAAATAGGTTTTCTCAAAACCTTACTCTCTTCCTTCAACCCACGATGATGCTCTTTCATCAACAAAGAAACACTTTCTTTTTATTCAAAAACTCATCATCTAACCCTTTCCAACGATCATCACCTTTTATATGCTTTCATTTTGTCATTTAGTCATCATTAAAGTGATGACTAAGCATTCTAATGGAAGCTTCTTCCATTAGCTTCCTCCATCCACGTGATCTACATATATATATATATATTAATTAATTATTTAATTAATTAATCATATATATATATGTATATAATTGCTTAAGCGGTCCAGTCACACTGGGGTCGGTCCTACCTCTACCGAGTCCCGATCTTTGAAACATTCCTAAACCTTTCTTAGCAATATTAATGTCGCGATCTCATCGGGACATATCCCAATCCATTGGGATCCATTTAATCTAATGCTCTCCATAATTGGAACTCGTCCAATTACTATTTCTGATTCTCGAGACACTCTTAAGCGTGTGACCCTTTTAGGTTCCGGTTATGTTGGCCACTTAGATTAACAATTAATCTGAGCAAGTCATGGCGGTATCTAGCAACACATCATGACCCCAATTGACCGGAAAGTAATCGGTTTGATGTGTTCATCACGAACCGGATCACGAACCCTTCCATGAACAATTACTGTGCAATTCGTCCTTTCACCATCCTATACCCCACTTGGTTATGGGCATGGTCAAAGTGTCAACTCTTACTAGGCGAGTCTAGCCCAGTGATAACAGATCTCGTCCTAGACTCATTACTCTATATGTCCATGAAGACACTCTTCATGACATATTCACTCGCCGAGATTTACAAGTAATGATCTGACGAGAGGTCATGGGTATCTCTTCGCTAATCCGAAATGGTGAATCCTTTATTGGCTACTCAATTATCTTGAATACCTCAAGTCGCACCCAAGCACCACCCTATGAGTTACCTCGGAAGGCAACAAGGAATGGAGTCAAAACGTAATCGAGATCAAGATATCCTTGAGTACCTCAAGTCTGAGGATACTTGCACCATTCTATGATGAGATCATCACCGACACTAGATAAGATATCCATGTGATGATCTCATGGCGGTCATCCAATGAACTTACTACGCTAGTAAGCATCCACATGTCAATTCTAAATATCTCATATTTACAGCTTACGAGATCCACCGCTGATCCAATCAAGGAATATGACATGTGCTAGTCTATCCGGATTAATGATGTCCATCTCATTAATCCTTTGACTAGGAGAATTTAGAATCTTGACATAATTGCACATGATAGGAATCTCGTGAGTATGATCACATCATAATTTCCTTCATGCTATGTCATATATCATGGACTTCATTAATCGATTAAAGATCTAATCAATTCATAAACAATGTTCATGAACATCAAATTAATGAATTATACCTTTTCTTTATTTATTCATTCACCGATGCATCATTTGTGAATAAAACGCGCTAAAGGGGTTGCCTTTAGGCACAAATAAATAATCTGCCTTGAATAAGTCGACTTATCCAATGTACAAGTCGATTGATCGGTACTTTCAAGAACAAGTCGACTTATCGGTAGTACAAGTCGACTTGTACTTACAAATCTCCCACTTGACCTAAAGCCAATCGCTTTAGTATCTAATACCATAAGCGAGTCCATGAGAATCACAATTCTCCCGTGACAATGGCTTTGTCAACTAAACAACAACACTTTGCTCGTGGAATTCTCTCTATCGGGATATCATCTCGACTAATGATCTCCCGAATCGGTAGTCGAAGTTCGGATCGTCGATAAGACCTTGGTTCCTTTGCCTGCGTACTAGCCCCATTGTATTACAATACAATCCTATGGGCCCATCACATCTAGGGACCAGATCAAGTTCAGTAATGAACTTCTTGATCCAAACTACTTCCTTTGCGCATCTCACGGCAATGTACTCTGCCTCGGTTGACGAATCGCGATCCTCTCTTGTTTGGAACTTTTCAACCGATCGCCAAGCTATTCAAATGTGAATGTATATAACCCGATCATGATTCGAATCATCCTTATCAGATTAGATCTTGGCATCGAATGCTCGCTCATATGGAGATTTCCATCTCCAAACATCAAGAAAACATCCTTAGTGCTTCGCAAGTACTTGAGGATATTCTTGATACCACCCAAAGACCCTCACCAGATCCGATTGGTATCTGCTTTCGTAACACTTAGAGCATACGATACATCGGACCACGTCATATAGCATCGTTTCATACTAAACCTCTTTAGCATCTCATCTATGTATTTATGCTTGTGAAAGACCAAGCAACCTTTGATCTATCTGCATAAATCTATATCCCAAGGATATAAGTTGCTTTACCAAGGTCTTTCAAGGCAAATTGTTTGGACAACCAAATTTTAACTGATTGCAGCATAGAGACATCGTTTCCGAGTAACAGTATGTCACCTACATACAACACAAGGAATACGATTGCAGTCCCACTAACCTTCTTATGCACACAATGAACATCTGAATTTTATGAGAAACCAAACTCTTTGATTGACTCATCTAAACGGATAATCCAACTCCTGGAAGCTTGCTTTAATCCATTAATGGATTTCTGAAGCTTGCATACGTTTCGCCATCGATGGAAGTGAAGCCCTCAGGTTATGTCATACACATCCTCGGGTAGATTTCCTCTCAGGAAAGCTATCTTCACATCCATTTGCCATATCTCATAATCATAATGAGCGGCAATGGCTAGGAGTATCCTAATGGATTTAAGCATTGCTATCTGAAATCAAGGTTTCGCCATAGTCAACTCCTCGTGCGTGATTTAAATCCTTTAACCGAAGCATTGCTTTATAGGTAATCGATTACCATCCATGTTGGTTTTCTTCTAAAACCTCTTTGCACCCTCGTGGGTTTTATCCCATCGTATAACAACCAAAGTCCATACTTGGTTTTGTACATGGAATCCATTTGATTTACGGCTTAAAGCCATTTCTCGGACTCAACTTTTCGTAACCTCTTCATAGGTAGCAGCTCATCATCTCATATGAGCAATCGTCATTCTGCTCACTTACGAAATTCATATCTCTCGGGAGCGGCGTATCCTACTTAACCTCTGAAATTAGTGTGTAATAGAAGGTTGAACTGCTACCTCATCTACATGAGTTACTGCTTTCAAGTTCAGCGATTGATCTCAGTGTTTGTTCGAGCATCTTGAACTTCTAAGTTCAACTTTGCTCCCACTTGCCTTATTGTAAAAGAAACTATTTCTTTAAGAAAACAGCAAGCTTTGAAACAAACAACTTTTGTTCCTCGGCAAGGTAGAATTGATATTCCACGAACAAACACTTGTCGACTTTGCATCAAGCTAATCGACTATGTCCGCTTCACGTGGCGGTGACAACCCCATACTTTCGATGAGAAAGATAGGATTTTCATTAGTCCATATCTCCATATGGAGTAACATCAATCGCTTTGATGGAAATCATTTAGCAAGTAAACAATTGTCTCAAGCGCATATTCCCAAAATGCAGTAAAACCTATCATCAATCGCACCATGTCTAACAAGGTTCGATTTCTCCTTTCGATCACACCATTGTCTTGCGGCGTAAAGAGGAGTCCACCGAGATAATATCCCATTATCTACGAGATAATCCAAAACTGTTGGTCTAAGCATTTTCACCACGATCGATCGTAATGTATTCATATTTTTACCAAGTTAGTTTTCTACTTCATTTACAATTATTTGAACTATTCAAATGCTCCAGTTTTGTATCTTATCAAATCTGAGATACTTATATCGTGAATAATCACCGATAAAAGTAATGAAGTAAAACAACCACTTCGCATGGATGGACATCGGACCACATACATCCAATGTAATAGGTCTAATATTCCATTCACTGCTTCACCCTTTCCTTTAAAGGATAACTTAGTCATCTTGCCTAATAAACAAGATTCGCATGTGTCATATGATTCATAATCAAATGACCCTAAACCGCCACTCTCATGGAGCTTAGCTATCGTGTCTCATTTATATGGCCAAAGACAATGCCATAAGTAAGTTGATTTTAAATTATCTCAATTATGTCTTTTCGCCATTGACATTCATAATTGGATATGACATATCTCATATGTCAATTCCATTGCATAATGTCACGAGTACCATAGAGCATTCCATTGCAACTAATATAACAACCATTGCTACTAAAAGTCCAATGGAAACCAAATCTAATTAAACATAAAACATACAATATGTTCTTTGTTTAAAACAGTACAAAATGTCAATCATCCAATTTGAATACAAGCCCAGAGGGAGTAATAAGACATAAGTGCCTCACGGCAAATGTAGCAACTCTTGTCGCATTACCTACACGAAGGTCCATTCTCCTTTTATGAGCTTTCTCATCCTCGAGGCCTCGTGCATATCATTTCATATGTATGAGCCACATCCGTATCAAATACCAATATGTTTGGATCAGGAATAGTATTAACCTCAATGACAAACATATTTGAAGAAGTAGAGGCATCTGATGCCTTCTTCTGCTTCAGGGACTCCAGATAGATTTTACAGTTTCGCCTCTAGTGACTAGTCTTGCCACTATGAAAGCAAAAACCTTTTGGGGCAGAATACTTTGGCTTTCTTCTTGTTGGCACTTCCTTTTGGTTTCTTGGCCTTTTCTTCTTTGAACCAGAAGGAGAAGCATCCACCATTAGCACTTGCTATCTCTAGATAGCTCGCCATTTGTCATGAAAGCTGATTGATCACTCAGGAATTGTTGTGGATATTTGGTTTATCCGATAGTTTATCACAAACTGTGAATAACCATCAGACAATCCAACCAGAATTGAGTCTCTACTTAACTCATAATCCATTACAAATCCTAAGACGGCCAATCTCTCAATATAGCCATTCATCTTTAGGACATACTGGACAGCAGATGTCCCTGGAGCCATCTTTGTGATGAAGAGAAGCCTTGAGGTCTTGAACCTTTCAGACCGAGCTTACTCATCAAACAGCTCCCTAAGATGAAATACTATAGAGTGAGCATCCATGGACTCGTGCTGCTGTTGTAGCTCTGGTGACATCGAGGCAAATAATCATGTCCCCGTCCATTAGATGCTTACGATATGCTTTCTGATCCTTATCAGAAGCATCGACAGCAGGTGCATCTGGAAGTGGAACATCTAGGACGTATCCCAGTTCCTTAGATCTGAGAACAATTCTCAGATTCCTTAGCCAATCAAGAAAATTCAGTCCAGAATAGAGAGCGAAAAATCACACTGAATGACTTCTTCAATCAACCTAAATGCGATAAAGAGAAGGAATGATAGGATAGAATTGCCTGCATGATCATAAGGACTTGCATGACATGCATATGGCTCCCACTAGTTTCCTAGAATCCATAACCCTCTTTACAAATCCAGAGAAATGATGTGACATAATGTCCTAGTGGGTCGATATCCGACATTGCTAAGAGTGACCTTGGGTTTGCCCAACAAGCCACAACTTAGGTCAATCGGTAGGTATCGATCATACCAATTGTATCATCGATAACCGACATTAAGAATGACCTTAAGGTTAGCTCAACAAGCCACCTTATGTCTCGGGAGGTATCAGATATACCAATTACATCTTAGACACAACTATCGATCAGTGCTATCAACTTGTTGATGTATGCACTTCATTGGGTATCAACTCTTTGATGCGCATACATCTAATGTATGCTACCCAACTCGCCTCATCCACGTTGACCTTGAGGTTAGCTCAACAAATCAACGCTTCTAGGAAAACCGACCCATTAATCCGAAAATCTTATTTTCATGGTTTGAACATATTCGTATAGAGTGAGCTTGAGGTTAGCTCAACAACTCAACCCTATAAGAACTCTGGTTCTTACCATATTAATGGAAGGCGTTAGTTTTCATATACCGAGGAGGGATTTCGAGTCTCTTCTTCTTCAAGCCGTAGGATTATAGTCACCATGACTATATGGAATGATTTAGGTTTCATCAATCAAATTGAATCAATCCTTATAATCATCCATCATCCAACCTGAGCATGCCACAAGTCGACTTTCATCAAATGCAAGTCGACTTATGCTTCTGCTTACACAAGTCGCACTTGTATGACACAAGTCGACTTATTTCACTCTGCCCATGAACAAGTGGACTTATAAGGTACTACAAGTCGATTTATATCGAGATCTGAACAAGTCGACTTATTCTATGACAAGTCGACTTATCCTAAAATTTCAACAAGTCGACTTATTTCACATACAAGTCGACTTATCCAGGTAAATTTGCTAAAATCTCTAATCGGCTAATTCCTCAATTAATGCAATTCCAATTCACAACACCTACATACCTAAGGTAATATCTGATAAATTTGATGTATCAATGAACACTTCATTGAACTATGAATGCCTTAAATAGTCAAACTATATGAAAAACTTGAAATGAGTCAAAACTCATTAATTTCCAAACAATTTAGGAACACCCAAATTATCATCCTAAGCATCTCTAGCTAGCATATACATTATCAAATTTACTTCAGCACATGCCATAAAAAATATGACGGTCAAAACAAACAAGATAATGCAATATACTAACGAGACGCTAATGTGACCAATTCGGCATTCAAAAATTCTTGGAAAATAAAATTCAAGCAATTCAGTTTGGCAATCATACTACATCAAGATAACACATTTTTAATCACATTAAAAATGGTGCAAGGCATTGGAACTGAAAAAGCACACTCAATCAAGCCAAGCAAAACAGTCTCAACAATTTTCACCAAAACTGTCCAGTTCTGTACATTGCTTGAAATGATCAATGAAAAAATTTCAATAAATCATGAGAAAATTATATAGGTTACTACATGTTTAGAACATGCTACATGAATGTTTTCAGGATTTTAGGCCATCAAAAACTCAGTCAACCTAAATAACAAATCCGATTCAAAATCTGTGTTCATCAGCATAGCAATTCCCAACAGCATAGAATAAATTCGTGAATAAATATCCAATCACCTTGAAATCCAATTTCCATGCTCACAGACATTCACCAACATCTTAGAGACATGTAGGTGAAGGAAAATCCAGAAAAAGAGTTTTTTAGAATTTATTCTCGATTTTATACTATTGCCTGTTCCAGAATCGTTTCACAAAACAGCATCTGTAACCTAAGGGAATTAATTAGCAAAACTATATCAAATCAAATCGATAAATTCTGAAAATTCATAGACATATTCTCTAACATGTTATGAACATTTCTGGGCAGAAAAATTTCAGAAATCCTATCTCTATAGCAATTCGAAATCTGAGCAGTACACATGCATCAACATCAACAGCACTTAGGGTTTCTGATCTAGCTTAGGTTTTAGCTTCATGCGGGATACCAGACTCTCTGATACCACTGTAGGAAAATCCCGAGAGGTACATCACATGTACAGGCAGTGGAAAACAAAAATTTTTGTTCCCGGGACCTTTCCGAACCCAGGATCCAGGTATCCGTATGAAGACATAAACCTAAATAGCCAAAAGAGACTATCTCTAAAGGTGATTCACGCAGAGATCAGAAAACCTAACCGAGTCAAACCCCTTTGACCCGGGAATAGCTAGAACAGAATAAAGCCTGCTAGAGCCTACCTCTGTCTTGAAGAGCTGAAGGAAACGTTGGAGGAGGATGAAATCCTTGGAGGAGAAGATGAAGAATTAATGGAGAAGATGAAGAAATAGGTTTTTCTCAAAAACCTTACTCTCTTCCTTCAACCCACGATGATGCTCTTTCATCAACAAAGAAACACTTTCTTTTTATTCAAAAACTCATCATCTAACCCTTTCCAACGATCATCACCTTTTATATGCTTTCATTTTGTCATTTAGTCATCATTAAAGTGATGACTAAGCATTCTAATGGAAGCTTCTTCCATTAGCTTCCTCCATCCACGTGATCTACATATATATATATATATTAATTAATTATTTAATTAATTAATCATATATATATATATATATAATTATTAGCGGTCCAACACCTTTGAGTCGGTCCTACTGAACCATCGGGTCCCGATCTTTGAACAGCGACTCTAAACCTTTCTTAGCAATATTAATGTCGCGATCTCATCGGGACATATCCCAATCCATTGGGATCCATTTAATCTAATGCTCTCCATAATTGGAACTCTGTCCAATTACTATTTTACGATTCTCGAGACACTCTTAGCGTGTGACCCTTTAGGTTCCCGATTATGTTGGCCACTTAGATTAACAATTAATCTCGAGCAAGTCATGAGCGGTATCTAGCAACACATCATGACCCCAATTGACGGAAAGTAATCGGTTTGATGTGTTCATCACAACCGATCACGAACCCTTCCATAGACAATTACTGTGCAATTAGTCCTTTCACCATCCTATACCCCACTTGGTTATGAGCATGGTCAAAGTGTCAACTCTTACTAGGCGAGTTTAGCCCAGTGATAACAGATCTCGCCCTAGACTCATTACTCTATATGTCCATGAAGACACTCTTCATGACATATTCACTCTGCCGAGATTTACAAGTAATGATCCCGACAAGAGGCTATGGGTATCTCTTACGCTAATCCGAAGTGGTCAATCCTTTATTGGCTACTCAATTATCTTCGAATACCTCAAGTGCACCCAAGCACCACCACATGAGTTACCTCCGGAAGGCAACAAGGAATGGAGTCAAAATACGTAATCAAGATATCAAGATATCCTTGAGTACCTCAAGTCTAAGGATACTTGCACCATTGCTATGATGAGATCATCATTGACACTAGATAAGATATTCATGTGATGATCTCATGACAGGTCATCCAATGAACTTACTACCGCTAATAAGCATCCACATGTCAATTCTAAATATCTCATATTTACGGTTTACGAGATCCTTTGCTTGATCCAATCAAGGAATATGACATGTGCTAGTCTATCCGGATTAATGATGTCCAGTCTCATTAATCCTTTGACTAGGGAGAATTTAGATACTGACATAATTGCACATGATAGGAATCTCAGGAGTATGATCACATCATAATTTCCTTCATGCTATGTCATATATCATGGACTTCATTAATCTGATTAAAGATCCAATCAATTCATAAACAATGTTCATGAACATCAAATTAATGAATTATGCCTTTTCTTTATTTATTCATTCAGTCTGCATACGACTGTGAATAAAACGCGCTAAAGGGGGTTGCCTTTAGGGCACAAATAAATAGTACCGTCCTTGAATAAGTCGACTTATCCAATGTACAAGTCGACTTATCGGTACTTTTCAAGAACAAGTCGACTTATCAGTAGTACAAGTCGACTTGTACTTACACTACGTACATAGATAAAGTGTTAAAGAGGTTTAGCATGGAGAATTCCAAGAGGGGATTATTACCCATGTCGCATGGGATTTCTCTCTCAAAGAGTATGTGTCCATAAACACAAAAGGAGAGAGATAAAATGGATTGTATTCCATATGCTTCGGCAATTGGGTCAATCATGTATGCGATGCTATGTACTAGACCAGATGTTGCTTATGCTTTGAGCATAACAAGCAAATATCAAGCTAATCCTGGTGAAGGTCACTGGACGGCTATGAAAAATATCTTGAAGTACTTGAGAAGGACTAAAGATATTTTTATGGTCTATGGAGGAGCTGAATTGAGAGTTCAGGGTTATTCGGATGCCAGTTTTCAGTCAGATCAAGACAATAGTAGATCACAGTCAGGGTACATTTTCACGCTCTATGGTGGTGCAGTAAGTTGGAAGAGTTCCAAACAACCAACTATAACAGATTCAATAACTGAAGCAGAGTACATTTCAGCGTCAGAGGCAGCGAAGGAAACAGTTTGGATCAAGAAGTTCATCACTGAACTTAGAGTGGTTCCTAGCATTGTTGAGCCCACAATATTGTATTGTGACAACAACGGTGCTGTTGCGCAAACAAAAGAACCCAAGTCTCATCAACGGTCCAAACATGTACTCAGGAAGTTTCACTTGATCAGGGAGATAGTGGAGCGAAAGGGCATAACATTAGAGCGAGTTCCCACTGCAGAGAATCTAGCAGATCCTCTTACTAAGCCACTGTCTCAAAAGAGACATGATAGACATATGGATAGCTATGGTATTCGATACATTAGCAATTGGCTTTAGTGCAAGTGGGAGATTGTTAGTTTATGCCCTTGCAGCCAATTTATTTTGGTTGTAAATATTTGTATGACATTATTATTAATTTATTGAAGGCATTCTTTATCTTTATGAATTAGTTAATTATTTAATTATTATTCAGAAGATAAAATCCTTGGAATAATTCTTGTGTAATTGAAATTATGATGAGATCATAATTTATGAGATTCAATATACACTTATGTATTATTCCTAAATGTTCCTAATTGTAGTTTCATCAAGACTGGATATTAATGAAACGGTAAAATTAACACACATTACGTTTCTTTCTTATGAAGAAAGTAATTGATCTCATTAATTAAAGTATAGAGATACTTAAACTAATGTGTGGGTTATTATTAGAGAATAAATCACTAAATTGACCCGATTATGAGAATTCCAAATAGAATATTACTTATGTGTCTATGGACTATCTCATAATGATGGTTGTATAATTAATCCTCAGACTTGAGACTACTAATATATCTAGTATGGGAATTATTGTATTTTGATACTACTTATGAATTGTCCTAGGATAATTCTGTCGGTAGTAATTGGATACAATATGACCCATATGTAGATAATTGAGTAAGTCGATAAAGGATTAGTCACTCTAAAGTAATTAGAGAGAATATTCTACTGTTCTTGATTGGTAATGATTTATGGAATTCTCTGGCCAGAGTGAATTGATATTTGAAAAGGAGTTTTTCAAATTTCAATTATAAATCAATTACTAATTAGCAAGGACGAACATAATTGGATGTTAAAGAGTAGACACTATATCCATACTCTGTCCAATTAGAATATTAGATGAAAAAAAGGATTAAAATATACATTATAGCCATGCATGGATAGGTTAAGTCAATCACATTGACATTTGTAATGTTTGGATAATTATGACACGTTGCTAGACGTCAATCATAATTTATGATTATGAATTATTTAATTGGAGAATTAAAGATAAATTAAAAGGAGTTTTAATTTATCTAATTCTAATTATGAATTAGAATTATAATTTATAATCATTGCCAAACTATTAGGAACCTAATGGGTCACACATCAAAGAGCAATTTGTGAAAGAAAAATCAATTTAATTAAGTTGGACTTAATTATAAAGTTTGAGAAACTTTGGGAATCAAATATAGAGATATTTGATTTATTAAAATTAAATTAATTAGAATTAGAATTTGATTCTAATTATAATTAGAGAGTTTTAATTTTTAATAAATGACTATCTTGATTTTTCTATTTAAAGGGAAAAGCTTTATGAAAGCTAGCACTTTCTGTCTTCTTCCTCCAAAAACAGTTTGGAAATTGCTCTGTGGATACCATCAGAGGGTGGACACATGAACAACTAGTGATTGATCATTCAGAGAAAAGTTTTGAAGTTTTTCTTGAGAAAGCGAACAAGGTAGGATTTCTAATTCGAATATTGTTTTTATTCAAGTTTAATCAATTATCGGGATCCGCTTAAAATTCGTAAATTTTTTTGTTTCCGCTGTGCCCTTGATTCGATCATGGTTGGATTCCAACATATTGCGAGTCCGATAGCAGTGTCAGGGTATGACAAATTTTTTTTATTGACATATGTGCTTATGTAGGAAAAAAAATGGTTATCCTATGTGTATTCATATAAAGAGAAAAAATTTGTAGTATTGAAAAAAAAGGTCAATAAATATATGTATGCGTGTGTGCATACAGGTGTATATACATATATAAGAAAAAGTTCAATAGTAATGTGTGTTTATATATAAGAAAAAATTGGTAGCCATGCGTGTATATATGTGCGGTAAAAAGGTTTTATGTCCATGTGTAATGTTTTTCATTCATTAGTGTATATGTATTGTATTGGATGAAGGATTGATAGCTATATGTGTAGTGTGTGTGTATAGAAAAATTTTGAAAAATTATAACTATGTGTGTGTATACAAAAAAAATTGTAAAACAAATGTTTATATACACATAGAAATTTTGTTTATTGCTATATGGGTATATAAAAGAAAAAATTGCACACACATACATAGTTATAACAATTATCCTATATATAAAAACATAATGGCTTTTCTAATTTTTCCAATTGATTAATAATTGTTTAGAAGCAATACAAATAGTCGCTCTTGTATCTATATATGCATTTACTTTTTTTATTCTGAATTATTTCTTAAATAAAAGTTGTATTTGGATTCAACTGAGGATTTCAATTTTGATTTTTCGGTATGAATTCATAATGATAGATAGAAGAAATAGTCGTGTTGGCACCTGAATTTTTTTTAAATAAACATGATTAGATTAATTTTGGGGTCTTGCTAGATTAATTTATGTTGGAATTAATTAGCATGTTAATGTGGGTAAGATAATATGGCATAGGTTAAGGGCATTGAACTATTAAAGTAGTGGGAGAGTGTAAGGCCAATTTTGGCAAGTCACTTATGTTTAAAAACCATAAGGCATTAAATGAAGGGCAAGGTGGACTTTTCTCAATCATTAACTGTAAAATGGGGAGAAAGAAGTGATGTCTTCTTCCTAAAAAGGGGAAAAAAAGAAAATGGGAAAGGAAGAAGTGAAATAACAAAACTAAAGAGAGGAAGAAGAGGGGTTTCGGTGGTTGAGAAGAAAGAAGAGAGTTGAGCTAGGGTTCCATATTTTCTAAGCCTTCTAGAGAGATTTAGGTGTTGTGCAAGAAGGGAAAAAGGTAGAGGAAGATAAGAGCTTTCTTTTGAACTAAGCATTTCTTCATTTGATGAAGATTTGAGGTAAGAGCATTTTAAGGCTTTGGATTTTTGGAAGGGTTTTTGTTTCAAGAACTTAGTAAATGCATGGGTTTAAGTGTTCTAGGATCAATTTATACATTAGTTTCTTTGGGTTCTCATTTGGAAATTACTATTGATTTGAAAATTGTATTTATGTTAAAAAAGGAATCAAGAAGGACAAGAGGAGCAAGAGGAGAGGCATATTTGAACAAGCCATAATCAAGGACTTCAAGGTGGGTTTCACTTTTATAATTAAGAAATAAAGCAATAAAAGTTTTCTATCAAGAAATGACAGTATATAATTTTGCAACTACCTTATTCATGTGCATTTAATGTTTTTAAATGTTGCAAGATTGTGCTACATGTTTATACATGATTTGTGTAACGATTTATGAAAAGTTGTTTTTAAAATGATTCTTTGAAATGATGCATGATTATGAAACCACACAGGACCATTAAATTGAAAATGTGTAGTGCTTCATGTTTTGGACTTATCCAAATCATTTGATCTGTTTATTTGTTCATGACAAGTTGATATGAGTAATGCATTCATGATTTTGCATACACATGAATTTCTACATTGAAAACAACTTATAAATGTTTTTGCTTGTTGCAAACTATAAGATTGTTACCCACGAGCTTTAAGTTCACCCCCAAATCTCCTCCCACACATTCAGGTGATGAGCTGGATATTGGGTAGGTCACTGGGCAAGGCAGCACTCCTAGTTTTGGTTAGTTTGTATTTAAAGCAAGTTTTGTAAAGCAAGGCTTTAGTTGCATTTTGAGCAAATCATGGTTCATATATCTTTTATAATTTGGGATTTTGATGTATTAATGTATTTGTGACTTGAAATGCCCACTAAAGCTTTGTAAAACTTTTATCTTTGTTGCAAATGAGATATGCTTGCATTTTTGCCTATAACTCTCTCAGTTTGTGCGTTGCCTTCCTTTTTAGTTTTCATAAGAAAAATGTTGGGCCCGAGCCCCGTAACCCGAATCCCGAGGCGACCCCTCGAGCTGCGCCCCAACGGGCGACCCGAACCGTCGGACCCGATCCCAACATTTGCACAACAATCCATTCGCACATGCAATTTATAACAAAATCATTCGCATAATCATTTAAATAAACACCCCATAATCCGGGGCTAAAAGTCATATCAATCCAAAAAAAATGAAATTCAACAATTATTGTCATAACACCATACTAAATCAAAAGGAAATCCAAAATACGAGATATATGCTCCATGATAACATGCTCGATGGGCCAACTAAAATACTAACTTAATGAAATAGTCTTTAACTACTACGGAGTTCTTCAAGTCCGGCGAGAATCACCCGAGGTCTTGAGTTGCACCCGAGGAGGGAAAGATAATGGGTTGAGCTACACAATCGATGGCTAATATAATTATAGCCATCGGCAATTAGCACAAAATCAAGCATATGTATAAATATATATTATACTAATATTCTTATAATCAGTTCTAGTGTTCACATGCACATCAAGCAATACACCTAAAATTCACCACATGTCACGATATATGTTTCATCAGCGCAATTCAAATATGCGATTAGGCACAAAATAATGGCTCGAGGGTCCATGGAATCAAAAGGAAGAAACCAAGTTTGCATCCTCAAACAAAAGGAAGAAACCAAGTTTACATCTCGAACGAAATGAGTCCATTCTGAGCTCATAGCCACAAGCGGCAGCCGGAAGAAGGCTTTTGTCGACGTGCACGTGACTAACAAAATGGTTCTACTCTCGCCCAAACAAAACACATACTCATATTCGTAATCATTTCATCAAAATGTCATGACCGAGGTCCCGACATAACATGCTCAGAATCATAATTCATGTTTATTTTATGACATAAGAAATCCATATCATTTATTATACATGCATATTAGACAACATATACTCATGCATAGTCAAGAAATTGCCTAATCACGCAATAACTATAAGTATATCACCCACCTAGAATCGCACGAGAATCCGACTACTGATGACCGTCCTCTTGCGATGGAAACTGATCTGCTTGGTTGCTATATTAAACCAAGTCTTAAATCAAATAATAATCAAAGAAAATTAATCAAAAGCTTGAAATCAAATAAGCAAATTTCGGAAAGGGGAGTTCGCGGCGGCGAAGCCACAAGACGTCATGCAAGCACGCATGCGTCTTGCCATGACGCGAAGTCCCATTGACACGCCGCGACGAGCACGCGGCGTGCAAAATTTGCACGCCAAAGCGTGCTCTTGAGCACGTCGCGACGCGCGAATCGATTTCGCTCGAACCACAAAATCTCCAGATTTTCAACTCCCAATCGCTCCAAACTCGGATGTAATACTCCCAAGCCATAGATCCAACCTTCTACCACGCTTCTAACCCATTCTCTCTTCCAATTAGTCCCTAAAATCATCAATCAAGGATTTTCCCAATTTCTCATCCTAAAACCCTAATCATCGCTTTCTCTTAATCCCAACAATCTCAATGCTTAATCCATTCAGAAATAAGATAGAAAGGTCATAGACTTACCTATGAAGCACTAAATCCTTAGAAATCGCCAAAGTCGCGAATCCTTCTCTTCCTCTCTTCTCCTCACCGACGGACAACCTCTTCTTCTTTCCTTTCTATTTCTATTTTCTTTCTTCTTTTCTTTTCCTTTTATATCTAGGTTTTTAAAACCTAGGGATGGTCAAAGACCAACCTACCCTCCTTTTAAGCCTAACTCCAATTCAACTTAAGTGAAATTCCGAAATACCCTTACACAATTTAATCCTCTAATTTATTAATTAAACCTCGATTATACTCCAATTAATCAATATCAAGCCCAATTAAATCAAACTAAAGCATAAACTCATAATCATCAACAATGCATGCTTAATCATCAAAGAAAAAATATTCTGGTCTAACATTTCTCCCCTTAAAAGAAATTTCGTCATGAAATTTACTCGAACCATCGAAGAGATACGGATACTTCTCCTTCATAGTGTCCAATGGCTCCCATGTAGCCTCCTCTACTGAATGATTCCTCCACAGGACTTTGACTAGCTAAACCGTCTTGTTCTTGAGGACTTTATCCTTACTATCCAAGATCTCTACTGGTAGCTCCTCATAAGTCGATCATCATCCAAATTGAACCTCACTAGCTCGAACGATATGAGAAGGATCTGATCTATACCTCCTCAACATAGACACATGGAAGACATTGTGAATCTGCGACAACTCCGGAGGTAACGCCAACCTGTAGGCGAGTGGCCCAATCCTCTCAAGGATTTCATACGGACCCACATACCTCGGACTCAACTTACCCTCTTGCCAAATCTCAATACTCCTTTCCAAGGAGACGCCTTAAGAAACACCTTCTCACCGACTTCATACTCCATTTCCTTTGGTGAGCATCCACATAACTCTTCATCCTATCCTGCGGCGCCTTAAGCCGTTGCTTAACCAGATTGACTTTCTCAACCGTCATCCGAATCAATTACGTCCCACCAATTGCCTATCTCCTTCCTTATCCCAACAGATCGAGTCCTACACCTCCCGCCATATAGTGCCTCATACGGAGCCATCTCGAATACTCGAATGGTAATGCAATTGTTGTAAGCAAATTCGACTAACAACAAATGCTCATCCCAAGCTCCCTTAAAATCCATCACACACGCTCAAGCATCCTCAAGAGTCCGAATGGTCCTCTCTCGATCGACCATCCGTCTCATGGATGAAACGCCATACTAAAATGTAGCTTAGTACCCAAAGCATCCTGCAAATCGCCCTAAAACCTCAAGTAAACCGAGGATCTCTATCGACACAATCGAGTCCGAATCCCATGCAATCTCATGATCTCATCAATATACTTCTTTGCCAAGACGCGTAAAGAATCCGTCTGTATAATCGCCAAAAAGTGTCGACTTCACAACCGATCCATGATAACCCAAATGGCATCGTGCCTCCCATCGGTCTTAGGCAAACCTATCGAAAGTCCATAGTCACTCGCGCCACTTCCACTTCGAATGGACAATGGTCTCAACATACCGGAAGGTGCACGTGTTCACCTTGACTTGCGACACACAAGACATCTACTAACAAACTCGCTACATCCCTCTTTATGCCTTTCCACCGAAATGCTCTCAAATCCCGATACATCCCGGTACTACACGGATGCATGGCATAAGGCGCATTGTGTGCCTCATCCAAAATCTCATCCTTGATCTCCGCACATCCGAACACACAACCGGTACCCAATATCATCACCCATCATCCTCACCTCTATATCGAAACCTTACCATTTCAATCTCATCTCGAGCTTGCTCAACCGCATCCCGAGCTCGCAAAACCCTAACCTTTTCCTTCAAAGAAAGACCTCACTCGAAAATTAGCCAAGACAATCCGCTCTTCACCGCTTCAAACTTATCTTCGACTTGGCCATTTCTTCTAATAAAGGAAGATACACTGCCCAAACATGAGCAATCGAAGACTTTCTGCTCAAAGCATCCGCCACCACATTGGCCTTGCCCGGATGATACTCAATCAACAGTCATAGTCCTTGAGTAATTCAAGCCACCGTCTCGCCTCAAATTCAGCTCCTTCGACTCAAGAATACTTAAGACTCTTGTGATCGGTAAAGATCCGAGTCTGAACTCCATACAAGTAATGCCTCCAAATCTTCAAGGCAAAGATCACCGCTGCTAACTCCAAATCGTGCGTCGGGTAGTTCAACTCGTAAGGCTTCAACTGCCTTGAAGCATAAGCAATCACCCGATCTCTTTGCATCAAAACACATCCAAGTCCCTTCCTCGAAGCATCGCTATACACAGAATAGCCCTCATCCTCAGAAGGCAAAACCAGAACCGGAGCACTCGTCAATCGGTGCTTAAGCTCCTCGAAACTCCTCTGACACTCATCACTCCAAACAAACTTCGATTTTCCTCAAGAACCCGTCGCCGGAGCGGATATCATCGAGAATCCTCCACAAACCTCCAGTAGTAACCAGCCAATCCCGAAAACTCCTCACCTCGCCACATTCTTGGGGCTTCCTAACTAACCACGCTTTTCTATCTTCTTTGGATCCATATGAACTCCTTGATCTGATATCACGTGACCAAGAAATGTAACTTCTTTCAACCAAAATTCACATTTCTCGAACTTAGCATACAACTCATGGCTCCTCAATGTCTCCAAAGAAATCCTTAAATGTTCCTCATGCTCCTAATCACTCTTGGAATACACCAATATATCATCAATGAAAACGATGATGAATTGGTCTAAGAACGGCTTGAAGACCCGATTCATCAAATCCATAAACGCTACCGGGGCATTCGTCAATCCGAACGGCATCACCAAAAACTCAAAGTGTCCATACGGGTCCCGGCGCCTTTTGCCATATCCGACTCCTTAACACAGAATCGATGGTATCCTGATCTCAAGTCAATCTTGGAAAAGACTTTCGCCCCTTGCAATTGATCAAACAGATCATCAATGCGAGGAAGCGGATACCTATTTTTCACCGTGACCTGATTCAGCTTCCTATAGTCCACACACATCCTTAAAGAGCCATCTTTCTTCTTCACAAACAGAACCGGAGCTCCCCAAGGAGAAGAACTTGGCCTGATGTACCCCTTCTCTAACAGCTCCTCTAATTGCTCCTTAAGCTCCTTCAACTCCGCCGGAGCCATCCGATAAGGCAGAATCGAGATCGATGCCGTACCCGACAAAAGCTCGATCGAAAACTCAATCTCCCGAACTGGTGGTAGTCCAGGCAATTCCTCGGGAAAGACATTCGAGAAATCCCTGACTACCGGAATGTCCTCCAACTTCCCTCTGTCTGCTTTTGAATCCACCACATAGGCCAAAAATGCCTCACAACCTCCTCTCATCGCCTTCTCCACGCCAAAGCGAAACAAATCTGGCGGACCGCCTTCCTTTCCCTGCAAACACAACTCTTCCGCCATCGTCGAATCCAACTCTCTCCTTCTTACATCTACAATCCAGACGAGCATTGTACCTCGCCAACGTATCCATACCTAGAATTACGTCTAGCCCTTGCATCTTCAGTGGCATCAGATCTACTACTAGACATCCTCCACCAATACTAAGCTCACAACCCCTAAACATCGACTAATCACAATGTGCGCCCGATCGAGTACTCACCATCACGGAGTATCCAACGGACTCATGACTCTATCACAAACAGTGTCTACTCGACGAAACAAACGAGTGAGTAGAACTCAGGTCAATCAACACAAGCACATCATCGGAAATAAGTGAGCCATACCAAGAACAACATCTGGCGCGGCCTCTGCATCCTCACGCGTCATAGCGAAAACCCTAGCCGGTGCCTGCCCTCTCGGTCTCCCCGGAAGACTCGCCCTCCTAGCAGCATCAGAACTGCCCACCTGTGTCGAAGTCCCCTGACTTACAGTCTCTGTCCTTCTCGGAGCCTGCACCTGAAATCCCTCTCTCCTGGACGACTGAGGACACTCTCTGGCCCTGTGCCCCTTCTGTCCACAGTTGAAGTATGCACCCGTCAATCGGTGACACTCCCCGTTATGGAAATTGCCACAGTGCTCGCACTTAGGGATAGACGACTTGTCCCCGTCTCCCCTCCTGTTGCCTCCTGTTGCAGACGCCTTATGAGAAACAATAGGAGTCCTCTTCGGTAGAGACTTGCTCACATCACTGCTCCTCACCTCCGACTGCGGAGGGAAACCCCTAGTACTCCGCTCAGGCATAGGAGCACTAGCACTACCTCCTCTTACAATCGCTCCCTGTTCTTTCTCTTTTTATTCACAGCACTCTTAATGTTTCTATGCTCTCCACCTCGCCACGCTTCCACTAACTGTTGGAAGTCACAGATATTCAAAGACAAATAACTTTTCCTCGATCACCGATGTAAACCAGACTCAAATCGGCGACATCTCCGGTCTCGCTCAACATCGATCGAAGCATAACGCGATAATCACAGAAACAAGCGCCATACTCGCCACAAATATATCCCTCTCGTAAGGCTCAGAAACTCCCTCTGCTTCTGCTGGACATAAACCTCTGACATGTACTTCTTCCTGAATGTAGCCAAGAAGTCCTGCCATGCCAATACTATCGATCTTCTCTAACTACCTGGCATAGTCTCCCACCAATGCAGGGCATCTCCCTGAAGTAAACTGGCAGCATACACAACCCGATCCTCCTCCTCACACTCCATCCGATCCAAAGACTCGCTCGTCCTCCGTAACCCGTCGCCTCGGCTTCCTCAGATCTCTTGCCCAAGAAATCAACACCCAAATTTCTCAACTTATCAAACTGCTTCCTTCTTAATCGGGGAGCGGAAGGTATATCGAGGCATCGCCCATAGCTTTGAACAAACGCCTGGGTGAAAGCCTGAAACATTCCCTGATCGAATTGAGGCACTTGCTCCTGCAGAATTGGCGATTCCTGCGATTGCGACAGCATAGGCTCACTGCCTAACCCTACAGAAACCTCAACATTCCCTGGGGCTACTGACTCATCGGTTCTCTCCTCTCTAATCGGAGAGTCAGGTGCAACTGATCCTTGCAGAACTCCTCGAGTTCTTCTACGAGGCGACATCGTAATCCTTCAAAGGGAAACACTACGGATTAGCTATACGATCGAAATCCCTATATGTATGCATGTTATGCATGTCACTTAATGCAATAAATCAAATGCAACACATAACACACAATTCATACTACGATGCATTCTATGCCGAGGACACACTAACCTAAGGCTCTGATACCAAACATGTTGGGCCCGAGCCCCGTAACCCAAATCCCGAGGCGACCCCTCGAGCTGCGCCCCAATGAGCGACCCGAACCGTCGGACCCGATCCCAACATTTGCACAACAATCCATTCGCACATGCAATTTATAACAAAATCATTCACATAATCATTTAAATAAACACCCCATAATCCAGGGCTAAAAGTCATATCAATCAAAAAAAAATGAAATTCAACAATTATTGTCATAACACCATACTAAATCAAAAGGAAATCCAAAATACGAGATATATGCTCCATGATAACATGCTCAGTGGGTCAACTAAAATACTAACTTAATGAAATAGTCTTTAACTACTACGGAGTTCTTCGAAGTCTGGCGAGAATCACCCGAGGTCTTGAGTTGCACCTGAGGAGGGAAAGATAATGGGTTGAGCTACACAGCTCAGTGGCTAATATAATTATAGCCATCGGCAATTAGCACAAAATCAAGCATATGTATAAATATATATTATACTAATATTCTTGTAACGGTTCTAGTGTTCACATGCACATCAAGCAATACACGAAAATTCACCACATGTCACAATATATGCTTCATCAAGCGCAATTCAAATATGCGATTACAAAATAATGGCTCGAGGGTCCATGGAATCAAAAGGAAGAAACCAAGTTTGCATCACGAAACAAAAGGAAGAAACCAAGTTTACATCCTCGAACGAAATAAGTCCATTCGAGCTCATAGGCCACAAGCGGCAGCCGGAGAAGGCTTTTGTCGACGTACACGTGACTAACGAAATGGTTCCACTCTCGCCCAAACAAAATACATACTCATATTCGTAATCATTTCATCAAAATGTCGTGACCGAGGTCCCGACATAACATGCTCAGAATCATAATTCATGTTTATTTTATGACATAAGAAATCCATATCATTTATTATACATGCATATTAGACAACATATACTCATGCATAGTCAAGAAATTGCCTAATCACGCAATAACTATAAGTATATCACCCACCTAGAATCGCACGAGAATCCACCATCGATGACCGTCCTCTTACGATGGAAACTGATCCGCTTGGTTGCCTATATTAAACCAAGTCTTAAATCAAATAATAATCAAAGAAAATTAATCAAAAGCTTCGAAATCAAATAAGCAAATTTACGGAAAGGGAGTTCGCCGCGCGAAACCTTTGCTTCGCAAGGCTGGCGTCGCCGCGATGACGAAGGCCAAACCTTCAAGCGCGAAGCCACAAGACGTCATGGTACGCGACGCGACGCGCGCGCCGACGCGAAGTCCCTGACACGCCACGACGAGCACGCGGCGTGCACAAAATTCGCACGCCGCGACGTGCGGATCAGGATTTCGTTCCCGAACCACAAAATCTCCAGATTTTCAACTCCCAATCGTTCCAAACTCATATGTAATACTCCCAAGCCATAGATCCAACCTTCTACCACAGTTCTAACCCATTCTCTGCTTCCAATTCGTCCTAAAATCATCAATCTAAGGATTTTCCCCAATTTCTCATCCTAAAACCCTAATCATCGTTTTCTCTTAATCCCAACAATCTCAATGCTTAATCCATTCAGAAATAAGATAGAAAGGTCATAGATTTACCGGCTGAAGCACTAAATCCTTCGAAATCGGCCAAAGTCGCGAATCCTTCTCTTCCTCTCTTCTCCTCACCGACGGCAACCTCTCTTCTTCTTTCCTTTCTATTTCTATTTTCTTTCTTCTTTTCTTTTCCTTTTTATATCTAGGTCTTTTAAAACCTAGGGATGGTCAAAGACCAACCTACCCCTCCTTTTAAGCCTAACTCCAATTCAACTTAAGTGAACTTCCCGAAATACCCTTACACAATTTAATCCTCTAATTTATTAATTAAACCTCGATTATACTCCAATTAATCAATATCAAGCCTAATTAAATCAAACTAAAGCATAAACTCATAATCATCAACAATGCATGCTTAATCATCAAAAGAAAAAATATTCGGGGTCTAACAAAAAACATTTGTGTTATGATTTCAGGGAAAATATGGATTAATCTTGGCTGATTTAGGCAAATATGTCTTCTAGAAAGTAGTAGTTCTTTCTTTTATCTTTCCAACAGTATATAGTATGAAAATTTTGAACTTTGGAGTCAAAAGTTATGGTCCTTATAAGGGAAGATGTATCTTCTGTTGCTTCTTCTACGTTTTGTTTCTTTTGTAATGACATGTCGTCTATGATGATGTGTCATCTATGTTTTTGCTTCTTCTATGATGACGTGTCATCTGTGTTTTTGCTTCTTCTATGATGACGTGTCATTTATGCTTTGTTTCTTCTGTGATGACATGTCATCTGTGTTTTTGTTTCTTCTGTGATGACGTGTCATCTGTGTTTTGCTTCTTTTGTGATGATGTGTCATCTATGTTTTTCTTCTTTTGTGATGACGTGTCATCTATGTTTTGCTTCTTCTGCTTTTTGTTTCTTCTAGGTTTTGCTTCTTCTTCTTTTTTGCTTCTTCTGTGTTTTGTTTCTTTTCCTTTTTGCTTCTTCTGCTTTTTCAGCTAGTCTATATTCTACTCCATTTTTGACCACTCAAAAGATAGAATCTATCTTTAAGGTCTTCAAAAAAGTTGTAGATCTTAAAGTCTTCTTTCGAACCATATAAAAAACACCTTAATCTGATATTTGTAGAGAAAGTTATAGCAATTTTCCCCATTCATCTGTCTTTTTGCATTAGTCTACTTTTTCATTTGGTTTCGTCTATACCTATCTTCTGCTCCAGTTTTGATCCTTTAAAAGATAGAATCTATCTTTGAAGTCTTATGAAATTGTAGATCTTGAAGTCTTCTTTCAAACCATATAAAGAACACCTTAATCTGATATTTGTAGGGAAAGTTATAGCAATTTTCCTCATTTGTCTGTCTTTTTCCATTAGCCTGCTTTTTCATTGGGATCAGTCTATACCTACCTTATACTCCATTTTGACCCTTTAAAGGATAGAATCTATCTTTGAGGTTTGTACAAAATTATAGATCTTGAAGTCTTATTTCAAACCATACAAAGAACACCTTAATCTAATATTTGTAGGGAAAGTTATAGAAATTTTTCCTATTCGTCTGTCTTTTTCCATTAGTCTGCTTTTTCATTTGGTTTAGTCTGTACCTATCTTCTGCTCCATTTTTGACCCTCCAGAAGATAGAATCTATCTTTGATATCTTTATGAAATTTGTAGATCTTGAAGTCTTATTTTGAAACATATAAAGAACACCTTAATCCAATATGTTTATGGAAAGTTAAACAATTTTCCCCATTTATCTGTCTTTTTCCATCAATCTGTTTTTTCATTTGGTTTCATCTATACCTATCATCTTCTCCATTTTTGACCCTTTTAAAGATAGAATCTATCTTTTAGGTCTTCATAAAAGTTGTATATATTGAATTCTTCTTTCTAACCATATAAATAACGCCTTAATATGATATTTGTAGGAAAAGTTATAGTAATTTTCCCATTCATCTATCTTTTTTCATTAATCTGCTTTTTCATTTGGTTTCGTCTGTACTTATATTCTGCTCCATTTTTGACCTTTCAAAAGATAGAATCTATCTTTAAGATCTTCATGAAAGTTGTAGATTTTAAAATTCTCTTTGAAATTGTTCTAATATGATCTTAACCTGATATCCCTAATGATAGTTATGCTAATTGTCCCAAGGCAGGTGCGATATGACTGAGGTCAAAACCCTATTCAATTCTTTCAGCCATAACTTTATTATAGGATCTCTTGGTGGGAGCACGCCATCCTTATGGGATACGCCTTCATATGTCATTTAGGACGTCAGGCTCGTGACTCACAAGGGCGGGGTGTCCAACACTTATGGTATCAGAGCCACTAGGTTTGGGAGTATCCTAGGCATTAGGTGGGTAGTCTAAGACATGAAATGAACATGTATTATTTTAAGTAAGCAAATTGCATGTTTTTTTAAAACTTTTTTACATGATTTGAAATTTGTTTTGCATAAACTAAAAGTTTTTTTTATTTTATATTCAAGGAGTGAAAAATGCTTCCTCGAAAAAGAACTTGTGGAGCTATGACTCAAACTAGCTCTTGCTAAGGGAGCACGAATGAATCCTATGTCCCGTAAGATGCTGGGACATAGCCTACTCCTATTTTTGAAAATTCATAACATATAACACTTAAAATGATTCATACTTAGCAATTTAATTATAAAATGCATAAACAAATGGCTCGAGAGTTCCGTGGAATGAAATAAAGAAATTGAAGTTTGGTCCATGAATAAAACGAGTCTGAATTTTTAGGATCTCGTGGCCTCAAGCGGGAAACTGGGAGAAGGCTATGGGTTAACGTGCACGTGATTAATGAAATGGATTCCTCTCTTGCCCAAACAAAAGCACAAAATCATGCTCAAAATCATTTTATCAACTGCTCAAACTTTCATGCTTATCTTTTTTTATCTAACTCAAAATGTTATAACCTTTTTCAAGGAATAACATAATCACTATGCATTTCCAAACATTCACAATGATTTCAATTTCTTGCAAAATCAAATCCAAGTGAAAATATAATACACATACATTGTAACTATAAATACATTACGTACCTACTTAGCTTGCGAAAACCAAGTCAAGCTTGCCTTTCCCCTTACTCTTAGGTAGGATTCCCTTGGTTTCCTACAATAACCAAGGGTCCATTTAAAACAAAATCACACATTTTAAGCAAACACAAAATGAACTCAAATCTAACCTACCCATAACCCATCTAGGTTAGAAAACCCAAGACCTAGTTTAAAACTCTAAAATCAATTGGGTTCTCCTAATCCATCTTCTTCCAACACAAACTTTTCCATTCTCTAAACTAACCCTTTTTGCTTTCTAACTCCTTCTTCCACAACACAACTCATTCCTTTAATAAAGCAAGAAGAAAAGATAGGTAACCTACCTTAACAATCTTGATTTCTCTTCGTTCCTTCTTTCACTAAAACCTCTCTCATCTCTCTCTTAATTTTGTTTTCTCACTCTTCTCCCTCTTCAATTCACATTTTTCTCCTCTTAACAAGCAAAACAACACATTCCTTTTTCTATTTCTACCCTTAATGAGCTCCAAAAGTCCATCTTATCCTTCCTTATAAGCTTATACTCTTTTATGCTTAAGTGATTTCCTAAAAATTTCCTTGAACATCCTTATTACATCAACACTTTAATTCCACTTATCCATTTAAAAAATCCTTTTAACCTTGACATAATTATAGTTCCGAAAGTTAAATCTATCAAAACTCCAAAATTATTTTAAATCATGCTTACTTTAAAGAAAAAATTTTCAGGGTCCAACAGTGTTGATGCAAGAAGACAAGATAATAGCTTACGCCTCGCGGCAGTTAAAACCTTATGAACTGAATTACCCGATCCATGATTTGGAGTTAGCAGCAATAGTTTTTTCCCTGAAGATTTGGAGACATTATCTGTTTGGGGTTTAAATGAGAATTTTCACGGACCATAAAAGCCCCAAGTATTTATTGAGCCAAAAGGAATTGAATTTAAGACAAAGAAGGTGGTTAGAGTTGCTCAATGATTATGATTTGTTGATTGAGTACCATCCAGAAAAGGTGAATGTGGTAGGAATGCCTTGACCAGGAAATCCTCTATAACTTATATTCAAACAGTTTATCTGCTACTATTGGAAGAGATGGCTAAGCTTAGAATAAGTTTGAAACAGGAGGAACCTGAATGTATTGTTGCTACTTTCAGAGTGAGACCGATACTTAGAGAGAAAGTTAAAGAGTTATAAGTATAGGATGTAGAATTGAGTAAGCTCTGAGAAGAAAGTCTAAACGGTAAGAAATCTAAAGTGGTAGTGAGGGACAATGGACTTATGGTCGTAGGGAATAGACTTTGTATCCCAAATGTCAAATAAGTAAAGGATGAGATACTTGATGAGGCACATAATACACCTTATGTAATGCACCCAGGTGGCACTAGGATGTACAAAGATCTGAAAGAGCATTTCTGGTGGAAAGGCATGAAGAGAGATGTAGCAAAATATGTGAATAAGTGTCTAGTGTGTCAGCAAGTTAAGGCTAAACACCAGGCATCTTCTGGCAAGTTAAGGCCATTGTCCATTCCTGAATGGAAGTGGCAAAGAGTGACCATGGATTTTCTGATAGGTTTGCCCAAGACCAGTAGGAAGTATGATGCTATATGGGTCGTTGTAGATTAGTTGATGAAATCAACCCATTTTATGGCAATTAAACAGACTGATTCTCTTCATGTACTAGCAAAGAAGTATATTGATGAAATAGTGAGACTACATGGGATTCCAGACTCTATAGTTTCTAATAGAGGTCCTCAATTCACTTCAAGATTCTAGGGAAGCTTACAAGAGGCTCTAAAAACCAAGTTGAATTTTTGCACTGCTTTTCACCCCCAGATAGATGGACAATCTGAGAGGACTATTTGAACCCTTGAGGGAATACTTAGGGCATGTGTGATGGATTTCAAAGGAGCTTGGGATGAGCATTTTCTATTGGTCGAATTTGCTTACAATAATTCGTACCATTCGAGCATTCAGATGGCTCCATATGAAGCATTGTATGGAAAGAGATGTAGAACTCCAATATGTTGGGATGAAGAAGGAGAAAGGAAACTGGTAGGGCCATAGTTACTCCAGATGACGGTAGACAAGGTCAACTTAGTTAAGTAACGGCTTAAGGCAGCACAGGATAGAATGAAAAGTTATACTGACGCATACCGAAAGGAGATGGAGTATAAAGTCAGTGAGAAGGTCTTCCTGAAGACATCTCCTTGGAAAGGAGTCATGAGATTTGGAAAGAAAGGGAGATTAAGTCTAAGATATGTGGGTCCTTACGAGATTCTTGAGAGGATTGGACCGTTATCCTATAGGTTGGAGTTGCTACTAAAATTATCACAGATTCATGATGTTTTTCATGTTTCCATATTGAGGAGATATAGATCAGATCCCTCCCACATCATTCAAACCACTGAGGTTAAGTTAAGAGATAATATGATTTATGAGGAGATTCCAGTGAAGATCTTAGACACCAAGGAAAAGGTCTTAAGGAACAAGACGGTTTAACTGGTCAAAGTCCTGTGGGAAGGCCATTCCGTGAAAAAGGTCACATGGAGCCTTTGGAGGCCATGAGGGAAAAGTATCCACACCTCTTTAATGACTCAGATAAGAATTTTAGGGACGAAATTCTTTTAAGAAATGTTAGCACCTAAATTTTTTTAAAAATAAGCATGATTAGATTAATTTTGAGGTCTTGCTAGATTAATTTATGTTGGAATTAATTAGCATGTTAATATGGGTAAGATAATATGGCATAGGTTAAGGGCATTGAACTATTAAAGTAGTGGGAGAGTGTAAGGCCAATTTTGGCATGTCACTTAAGTTTAAAAACCATAAGGCATTAAAGGAAGGGCAAGGTGGACTTTTCTCAATCATTAACGGTAAAATGGGGAGAAAGAAGTGTTGTTTTCTTCCTAAAAAGGGGAAAAAAGAAAATGGGAAAGGAAGAAGTGAATTAACAAAACCAAAGAGAGGAAGAAGAGGGGTTTCGGTGGTTGAGAGGAAAGAAGAGAGTTGAGCTAGGGTTCCATCTTTTTTAAGCCTTCTAGAGAGATTTAGGTGTTGTGCAAGAAGGGAAAAAGATAGAGAAAGATAAGAGCTTTCTTTTGAACCAAACATTTCTTCATTTGGTGAAGATTTGAGGTAAGAGCATTTTAAGGCTTTGTATTTTTGAAAGGGTTTTGGTTTCAAGAACTTAGTAAATGCATGGGTTTAAAAGTTCTAGGATCAACTTATACATTAGTTTCTTTGGGTTCTCATTTGAAAATTCCTATTAATTAGGAAATTGTATTTATGTTAAAAAGGGAATCAAGAAGGACAAGAGGAGCAAGAGGAGAGGCATATTTGAACAATCCATAATCAAGGACTTCAAGGTGGGTTTCACTTTTATAATTAAGAAATAAGTCACTTTTATAATTAAAAGAATGTGCCATTTTGGGCATCAAGCTTACAAGATTTTGAAATCTATGTGTTATGTAGGTTTATGGTAGTCTTTTAAGAACTGTCACGTGCACATTGACCCAAGTGTAGGCTTCTCTCTCCTGCCCCTAGTGACATAGAATTCCCTCAAGAATTCATGACTACACAGGACCATTAAATTAGAAATGTGTAGTGTGTCATGTTTTGGACTTATCCAAACCATTTGATCTGTTTATGTGCTCATGACAAGTTGATATGAGTAATGCATTCATGATTTTGCATACACATGAATTTCTACATTGAAAATGACTTATATATGTTTTTGCTTGTTGCAAACTATAAGATTATTACCCACGAGCTTTAAACTCCCCCCCAATCTCCTCCTACACATTCAGGTAATGAGCAGGATATCGAGTAGGTCAATGGGCAAGACAGCTTTCCTAGTTTTGGTTAATTTTTATTTAAAACAAGTTTTGTAAAGCAAGGCTTTAGTTGCATTTTAAGCAAATCATGGTTCATATATCTTTTGCAATTTGAGATTTTGATGTATTAATGTATTTGTGACTTGAAATGCCCACTAAAACTTTGTAAAACTTTTATCTTTTGCTATAAATGAGATATGTTTGCATTTTTGCCCATGACTCTCTCAAGTTTGTGCGTTGCCTTGGTTTTTAGTTTTCATAAAAAAAATATTCATGTTCTGACTTCAGGGGAAAATCTAGATTAATCCAGGTTGATTTAGGCAAACGTGTCTTCTAAAAAGTTGTAGGTCTTTCTTTTATCTTTCCAACAATATATAGTATGAAACTTTTGGAATTTGAAGTCAAAATTTATGGTCCTTATAAGGGAAGATGTATTTTCTGTGTTTTGCTTCTTCTATGTTTTGTTTCTTTTGTGATGACGTGTTGTATGTGATGATGTGTCATCTGTGTTTTAGCTTCTTATGTGATGACATATCATCTGTGTTTTGCTTCTTTTATGATGACATGTCATTTGTGTTTTTGCTTCTTCTATGATGACGTGTTGTCTGTGATGACGTGTCATTTGTGTTTTGCTTCTTTTTTGATGATGTGTCATCTGTGTTTTGTTTGTTCTGTGATGACGTGTCATCTGTGTTTTGCTTCTTCTGCCTTTTGCTTCTTTTGTGTTTTGTTTATTCTGCTTTTTTGCTTCTTCTGCTTTTTGCTTCTTTTGTTTTTTCACCTAGTCTATATTCTGCTCCATTTTTGACCCCTTAGAAGATAGAATCTTTCTTTGAGATCTACATAAAAGTTGTAGATCTTGAAGTCTTCTTTCTAACCATGTAAAGAAAACCTTAATCCGATATCTATAGGGAAAGTTATAGTAGTTTTCCCCATTCATCGATCTTTTTGCATTAGTCTATTTTTTCATTTAGTTTCGTCTATACCTATCTTTTGCTCCCTTTTTGACCCTTTCGAAGATAGAATCTATCTTTAAGATCTTCATGAAAGTTATAGATATTGAAGTCTTCCTTCGAACCATATAAAGAACACCTTAATATGATATCTGTAGGGAAATTTAGTAGGGAAAGTTAGAGTAGTTTTCCCCATTTATCGGTCTTTTTCTATTAGTCTGCTTTTTCATTTGGTTTCGTCTATACCTATCTTCTGCTCCATTTTTATCCTTCAAAAGATAGAATTTGTCTTTAAATTTTCATAAAAGTTGTATATCTTTAAGCCTTCTTTCGAACCATATAAAGCACACCTCAATCTGATATCTATAGGGAAAGTTATAGTAATTTTCTCATTTGTCTGTCTTTTTCCATTAGTCTGCTTTTTCGTTTGGTTTCGTCTGTATCTATCTTCTGATCCATTTTTGGCCCCTCAAAAGATAGAATTTATCTTTGATGTCTTCATGAAAGTTGTATATCTTGGAGTTTTCTTTCGAATCATATAAAGAAGACCTTAATCTGATATATGTAAAGAAAGTTATACTAATTTTCCCCATTTGTCTGTCTTTTTCCATTAGTCTGCTTTTTCATTTGGTTTTGTCTGTGCCTATCTTTTACTCCATTTTTGATCCTTTAAGGTCTTCATGAAAGTTGTAGATCTCAAAGTTCTCTTTAAAATCATCCTAAGATTATCTTATCCCAATATCCCTAATGTAGCATCTCATCACCGATGGGAAGGATAAAATGGTAATTCGGGACGAGTTATGAGTGTGTAAACTAGTCTCGACATGTTCATGCATAATATGGCCTCCATATATGCATAAATTGTAATTTTTGTATATGCACATGATTGTACATGCATTCATGACATTTCCCGACATATGTGTTTATTGTGAAAAACATATGATTTAGTGCTTGAAAATTTAATTGGAGTGAATTTTTGTGCGTTTTATAATTTTGTGGAATTTTAAAAATTTTTCTGGAATTTTTTCGATTGAAATTTTCAGACCGGAAAAATTGACAAGTGGCAGATTGATTTGGTTTTCAGTACTAGAAATGACTGTCCAATGACACTGAAAAATTAGACTCATAATTTTAGGAATTATGAATGTTGAGCCATTGGAATTTGGAGTAGAAATTAGATTGTATTTGGAAAAAGACCTGAAGAATGCTTTAAATCAGGAAAAGTGGCAAATGACACTTGTCACTTGCCTACTTAGTCTAAATTGTTTTATAAATAACCTAAGCTTGGGAGAGCCATACACGACACTTTTAGGTTGGAAAGTGAGAAAGGTGCTGTAGTGAAATTTTCTTCTTCTCCTCTTTGGGTTCTCCTCCCTCTTCATCATTTTGCTCTCTCTTTTTTTAGCTAGAATTGCTACTCCTCTTCACTACACAAAAACCCCTCCTATGTTTTGTGCTTTCTCCTCCTTGTTCACAAATAAATTACAAATCTAAGCTTCAAGGAAGATGGTCGTGAGTGGTAGGAAAGGTTGGAAGAATTGTGAAACTTTGGCAAAATTGAAGATTTGAAGCTTGTTTAGGTAAGAATTAAGTTGTATGTTCTTTAATTAGTAGTTAGAAGCAATTATTGTGTTTATTACTGCATTAATTTCATGAGGTTTGTGTGTTGATTGTATGGGCATAAGTCATGTTTATGTGAGGCTAAATGATGTTGGATATGTGTAGTGTGTGAATTAGTGTGTGTATTAAGTGTTAGAGTGGTTTTCATAATGTTAATGATTGGTAATTAAAGTAAGAAAATTTTGGATGTGTGCTGCCATTTTTTGGTTAAGTGGTCAAGTGAAGATCTAGAGGAAATTGTGGCTGGATTAGTGGTTAAATTGGATGCTTATAGATGTGGAATTGGTGTTGGAATGAAAGAAGTTGAGTTTGATATGAAATCTGGAAAATTTTACTTTGAGTAGATTTCAGATTTTTGCCCATAACTTTTGACATGGTGGTCTTATTGAGATGAGCTTTGGCTTAAATTAAACTTAAAAAGTTTGGATAGAATTCATATGAAGGAAGTTCTGTCCAATTGTGGCTTGAAGGACTTTAAATTTTGCTTGGAAAGTGAGTTATGTGTGTTGTGTGAATAGTATCCTGATATTGGGTCTAACATTGAAGACCAGAAACTTTGGAAATTTTCTAGGCTAAAGTAGACTGATTTTGTGGAATTAGTCTTCATGAAAGTTGAAGATTTACTTGTTAGCTTTCTAACGCCACTAAGTATGAAATTTTTAGATTTGTACGTTGAAAGTTATGAATTGTTAATGTTCAGGTGGTCATTCAGCTAAAAATGTGCTTTGAGTGCAAATGGTTCTAAGTGTATAGGTTTTGTGCTTTTTGTGTTCTGGTGCTAATTGTGGACTGTTAAGGGTGAAATTGGCTCAAGTGATTTTCTGGAAAGTTGTAGAGGATTGTTGTATCTTTCTAATTAGGTATAATATGTTAATTATGGATATAAGGATTTTAAGTTATGCATTTTCAAAGTTTGAACATGGTTTAGGTCATGTGTTGTTTTAATACTCCCTAACAGGACAACCACATTAATGGGAGGCTTTGACCTAGTTAGAGATGGAATTTGGTTCTAAGTCCTTCATGAGAATTGTAGTATATTGTCTGAGCTTTTTATTGCTATATGGTATGGAATTTTTCGTCAAGGGGATGTGGAGTTATGCATGTTGGAAGATTGGGTTATTGTTGAGAATAATTTGGGCAGGCAAAAGCTTTGCTTGAGAATTTGATTTAGTTAGAGCTGGAATTAGCTTCCAAGTTGTTCATGAAAATTGTAGCATTTGTTTTAGTATTTTGATTGATATAAAATTTGGAATTTTTGACTAAGGGGACGAAAAGTTATGATGTTTACAAGTTTTGGTACTGTTTGTGAGGAGCTTGTCGATCGGTCATCTTGGAGTGAATATTTGACCCCTTTAGAGGTCGATCTGATCTTTGAGTCCTTCATAAAAGTGGTAGTCTTTTATCTTTCCAACCGACCTCTCTTCTTTCTTTTGGCCATAACTTTTTCATCCGACCTCCGATGGACCTGATTTTCGAAGCGTTGGATTCCTAAGACATTTCTCTATCTTTCCATACCAAATTTATGATTTTTTAGATCAAAATGAGAATGGTTGAGTGGATCTAAGTGAGCAGACCAGTTGGAAAAGTCTGAACATGCTTCAGTAATTTGGAGATATCTTGAGCTATAGAGCTCTAATCGATCTGATTCTTATTTCTAATTAAACTAGAGACATAGATCTACAAATGTTATGAAGAGGTCAGACTTCAATTTAGCCCTTAAAATGTTCAATTTATAGAGTGAAGTTACATGTAGTGTGTTGGTTTGAACGTGTTTTGGGAATATCTTTTCCGTCCGACATCTGATTGACCAGATTCTCGAGGCATCGGATTCGTGAAATATTTAATTTCATTTATTTATGAAATTGGGAACTTTTAGAGCTGAAATTGTCAATGATTGGTTAGGTCAAAGTGAGAGGACCGGATAATTATTTTTCTGGTCCATGTTTTATTAATAATTGGACCTATAGAGGTCCAAATTGAGTGATTTTGATGTCTATGGTTTTCTAATTTTTAGAGGAAATTTTTGTGACGAGAAATTGTGAAATAGTGCCAGGAATGTCATGAACATGCATTGTACACATCTAAATTACTACATGTGCATTATTTAATATTTCTAATTGTGCATTTGGTAATGTGTGAATATTTGGACTATTTTAGAGACGGATTTGGAACGTCAACCCACAAACGTTGCCGAGACTTCTAGGCTTTAGCTTTAGAAACAAAAGTGAGTAACCTAGATAGTTTCTTGATTATTAAATGTTTATATTTTGCACTTATAACACTGTGAAGAATAATGGTGGGTTTGTGCGTTTGTTTATGACTGGATTCCAGACTGAAGGTGTTCGATGTATTTGGAGATTATGACATAGAAGTGCTGTTGTCTGAGAATTTAGGAACTCTGTGTTTTAAATGTGATTAAATGTGGGTGTGATTTTAATGTAAAAAATTGTGAACTAATTGGTTGAATGTGATAATTGGGAATGATTGTGATGTTGATATGGTTTCATTTTGACCTATGCATTCCATGCATATAAGGCATGATCAGATAATAACAGTTGTGACCGGAGTAGCCATCGAGAGTTATAAGCTCAACGTTTATATTTGGGCCTCTAGCCCCACAGTGATTAAGAGCCTTGGGCTCAACGATTAATGCGCCCATATTGGGATAGTTCAGAACCTCAGGCTAAACGATTAATGCGCCCATATTGGGACAGTATAGGCGCTCGGTCACAACACCATAATAAATGAAAAAAAGGTGTCACATACGTGTGTCATAAGCATTTGATTTAATCATTTGGACTGAGTGAAAGGCAAAATGCCTTATGCTTCTGTAGTACCAATCATGTGGTATTTCTGAAAGTAGATTATGAAACAATTTTATTATGCTTGCGTTTTGTATGAAATCAATTGTTTATGAATGTCTAATCGAATGAAATGTATTAATTGTCTATACTCAAGTGAAATTGTGAAATGTGATCAAACATGCAACAATGAAAATATATGTTATGTGAATTGATGAGTTGCATGAATTGAGTGAACCATCGATGATGGTTACCTTACTGAGTTCGCAAAACTCACCCAAAATTTACAATTATTTTTCAGGACCCAGAAGAATACCCCGTTAGGCAACGGGCGTATAGCAACCACATATGAGCGAGTTAAGAGGTCGGGATCAGTTCGCATCTGTAGTACTGTCTGAGAATAATTGTGTTTTTCAAAATTTTGTACAAATAATTAGGTCATATTCTAAAGTCAACAGACTAAATTAAATTGTAGTTATGAAAAGGGCCCCCGAGGCCATTGAATTGTTTATGTAAATTGTTTTTCGCATAATATATATAATGTGTGTGTATATGTCAAAAAAAAAGTATACGGAGTTTTGACTGAGTGATGTAGCACACCACACTCGTAGGGCACGGGCTCGGATATCACTCTCGATGTCGGGTTCGGGTCATGTGGAAGTGGGGTGTTACACCTAATGAAAGTTATGCTAATTATCCCAAGGTAGGTGCGATATGAGTAAGGTCAAAACCCTGTTCAATTCTTTCAGCCATAACTTTATTATAGGATCTCCAAATGCGTCGGTTCTTGTCTCTAAATAAACTGGAGACAGAGCCACATCTGTTCAAAAATAGTAGAAGTAAGATGTCTTGAAGTTTGTCTTGGTGGGGACACGCCATCCTTGTGGGATACGTGTTCTCACTTAGGACGTCGGGCTTGTGACTCACACGGACGGGGTGTCAAACAAATTGAATTTGTATTATAATTAGATTCTATAGGTTCTAAATTTGTTTAAATGGTTGAGTTTAATATATGGAGTTTTTCTTGATATTTATTGTTTGGGTTTTTTTCATTTAGGACATGTATTTGCATAATGTCCTTCTTCCTTACATAACCAACATCAACAAGATTTTTTCTTTTGTGGACAATCCTTTTGTTTGGGTTTAAATTGTCTATATTTATATGGTCTGAATTGTTTTTTATAAGGGATATATGGTCTTCTTCTATAATATTATCCATAAAATCATGGCAAGTATGGACCCAAAGCAATTATCCTCCCAGAAGCTGAGCCTTTAACTACCTACCTCTTTTTTCAAAGTGGAGCATCTATCCCATTTTCAAAAAAGGTGACTCTTGTTGTAAACGCAATCAAGATCTAGGATTCCATCAAGACCTAAAGAAATGTGTTTTGGTGTGTATTCAATAGGATATTTTCATACTTTTGATCCTTTTTGATAATATCCATGTTGATTTAAGAACTCATCTGATTTCCATGTCCATGTATATGAATCTTGATCTTGATGTTCCTTTTTTCGTTTCTCACCACTTACATGTTCTCGTTTTACATGTTGTTTTCCTACTTGTGATTCCCTAGCACGACTAATTTTTGGTTGATCTTCATCTACATAAATTTCTTCATCTGATTTATAACCATAAATAATTTCATCTTTATCGGTTATTTGATGTATTTTTTCATCGAAGTGTAAAGTTAATTTTTGTACCAATTGTGTAATTTCGGATAATTGCGAATGTATGTTTCATTCTACATCTTGTAATCATTCTGTAGGTATATTCTCTATAGAGTTCTCCATGGTTTGACTAGTGTGATAGATTTTGGGGTTGGCTCTGATACCACTTTTGGTTTTTGTGCTACAACTTTTGGCTCGTGTGCAATTCTTTCTACTTTTTGTTCTAATTTTTAAATAATTTCAATTTTTTGTTGATTTTCTTTAATTAATTGTTGAATGATTTGTAACGCCCCAAATTAGGGGTTAGCATATTAAGCAAATTTAGTCCGATTTAGGTTATGTCTCTTTGTGATTTAGCGAGGCATTCATGGCATTTTCGGGTACATTGGTTTAATGACACTTGGATTGATTGACTGTATTAAGATAATTTTAGTAATTTTTGTATACTTCAAACATTTTTAGAAATTAATGGAGGATTAGTTTTGAGTTGCCAATTTATTTTGCGAGTCCTTATTTTCTGACGGCATTTTGGTGAATTTTTGGAAATTGTTTGGAACTTCTGGGTATTTATTTGAGAGAAGAATTTATAAGTGTGTTTTTAGGTAATTAACTATTCATCCAATAGTAGAAATTGAATAATTGGACGAATATATACGGGTTGCTTAAGTATTTTGAGACAGAACCAATAGCATTTATCGGTGTTGTTCATGACTCTGTCATTATGATTTGATCTCTTTTCTGCTGCGAGATCACGAGGTTAGTCCTTTTGACAATGAATCTATGGTTTGTTCTTGTCTTTTATAAAGATAGTCGGATGAGATCGAGATTGGTAAAGAAATTTTAGATCTATAATATTTGGCGATTTGGATGATTCGATAGGTTAGATTTGTTAAGCAGGTTAGTTTTAAGTGATGATGCTAAAAGAATTGAGAAGAATTGAGAAGAAAAGAAAGGAAAGTGAAAAAAAAAAAGAAACGAAGAAAGTTTGAAGTCAAGAAGATGATGAAACAGTCGGCATAGTGATGAGCGATGAGCGATGAATAGTAAATCACAACTCGGACAGAACAAATCATTCGGACATTTCATGTGCAATAAATTAGCACTTCCAATAAAATAATCATGCAACAATCGCCTCGGACGTTCATTATCCGAATAAGACAACCTTTCGGACATTCATTGTCCCACGATACAATTCGAAGACAAAACACATCAAAGTGAAACCGTCCCGGGTCTCTTACTACTTAACATTGATCGTGTTACTGACATCTTGACTGAAATTATTGACATTATCTTGAAAGTTCGACATCGACCTTAAATCGCCTTTACTATTTATTGCCTCGAAGTCCCGGTAATATCTGGCAGTGGTCGTTCCTTTATAATAGGGAACACAGATACAAATTATTATTGTGCATACTTACTGTATGATACATGATGCATGTTCATGCAAATTTCCGGGATTCTACTGTTCAAAAATACGTATTACTATTCACAAATACGTACATTCACTGTTCACTATTCACTATTTACTATTTACTGTTCACTGTTCATCACTATGCTGCACTGTTCATCATCTTCTTCGACTTCCGAAACTTTCTTCTGTTCTTTTTATTTTTTTTTCACTTTCCTTTCAATTCTTCTCAATTCTTTTAGCATCATCACTTAAAAACTAACTTGTTTAACAAATCTAACCTATCAAAATCATCCAAATCGTCAAATATTATAGATCTAAAAATTTCTTTTACCAATCTCAGATCTCATCCGACTATCTTTATAAAAGACAAGAACAAACCATAGATTCATTGTCAAAAGGACTAACCTCGTGATCTGCGGCGAAAAAAGATCGAAATCATCTTGATAGAGTCACGAGAACACCGATAAATGCTATCGGTTCTGTCTCAAAATACTTAAGCAACCCGTATATATTCATCCACTTATTCAATTTCTACTAATTACCTAAAAATACACTTATGAATTCTTCTCTCAAATAAATACCCAGAAGTTTCAAACAACTTCTAAAAATTCACCAAAATGCCGTCAGAAAATAAGGACTCGCAAAATAAATTGGCAACTCAAAACTAATCCTCCATTAATTTCTAAAATGTTTGAAGTATACAAAATTACTAAAATTATCTTAATACAATCGAATCAATCCAAGTGTCATTAAACCAATGTACCGGAAAATGCCATGAATGCCTCGCTAAACCGAAAGAGACATAACCTAAATCGGACTAAATTTGCTTAATATGCTAACCCCTAATTTGGGGCGTTACAATTCTTCCCTCCTTAAGGAATTTCGTCCTCGAAATTCAGATCTGATCCGAAGAATTGCGGATACTGAGGTAACGGCTAGTTAAAAAAATAACGGCTAGTAACGGTAAAAATAACGGCTCGATAACGGTCAAAAACGGCTAGGTAATAGTACCAAAATGTTCTATAAATAGAGACCATTCCTTCCTCATTACTTCATCCCTACACATTCTTTCTTTCTTACCTCAAAATTTCTTCTAGATGAAACCAACTTTCAAAATGTTATCCGCTATCGCATGCTTTTGTGTCATTCTTATCATTATGTATCTTTATCTCGTTCTTAGTGTTACTTTCGAGCTACATGAAGCTCGCACTTTTTTTGTCTTCTTAGCATTTCCTATGATCCTTCTGTTGCTTATTGGCATAGCTTTTGAGCAAGGCATGTAAATTTTTTTTTCATAAGGGAAAAATAAATGTTTTACTTTCACTTTCGGAATCAATAACGCCAATATCAATCCTATTCTACCTCGTACCAAATGCATCTAATACCACCAAATATCATAGCAAAGCACAATAGCCACAAAACCAATGTTTACATAATCATACCTGTCATCAGTCACAAGGTTCAATTCATATCTTGCGATCATTAATCTCATCTTTCACATATTCCCTCTTGTAAAATCACGCAATAATATGATCAAAGAAATCTAATATCAGATATCATCTTATGATCGATCATATAACTCGTCACCTTATTCCACCAATTTCCTGACATACAGTCACATGCATCTCCCTCCGAACACATTACATTCACATCGCTACAGTGGTAATACAATTAACTCATGTGTCTTCTATACAGCATCAGATACACATAAACGTACCAAGATAGTACTCATTCAAAAACCTTCAGTTCTTTTATTCATTGACTCCGTATCGTATTCAATTCTATCAATACCGCAAACTATCCGCCATGTGTCATTACACCTACAGTGTCTCCAAGCTTTCAAAGCTATGGCAGTAAGTTTCAAATCAGGTATCAACTAATCACCTCACGTGACATCATTTGTCTCTATGCATACAATTTTTTTTTCTCTTCATTCCTGCAAAACATGAATGATTTCACCCAAGTTCACGTATCAATTTCTATCTCATCTTTCGATTGTCATTTATATCTCAAAATGCACCAAAATTGATCTTAAGAATCACACTTTCAAACTAGTATTCTTATTTTCACTTTGTCATTTTTTTTTCCCAAAAATCGGGTAGCATAACGGCTGTATTGTATCCAGCCCAAAAATATGCAATGATCAAACGCACTTCTATAATGCTCACACAATAACCAGAATCATCGGACCTCCCGTCCGGAATCCAACATCAGCAAGCAACGCAATGCTATACTGAACACGTCAATAAGTCGTAATCCAAGAATCTCATCAGAATCGAATCTCAATACCCAATGCCTTCACCAATACAAATGCATTACCTCATTATTTGCTTATGTGACATCTTAGCTTCCTGAGCTAAAAATACATAGACAGAGAATTCATTACAGACCTAACTCCGTCTAACCATAATAAGCATGTGTACATGCACGTTCAACAGTCTATTCAACTTCCCATGTCTGAATCGCAGCAATTCAGAAACTTACGATATGTAACCATCATGACATTCTAATATCGAACCCATTCTTATAATCTTATCCAGAATCACAAATTCTCAACTACCTCATCAACAGTCTTATGAATCTTTTTATACGGACATTCTAGAACCAAAACATGGGACAAACCACATTAGGCCAGACACAACTCTTCTATTCAAGTACAAGCAATAGTTAAGCGCTGGTTAAACCAGAATCGCCTAAACCATGCTCTGATACCAAAAGATGTAACACCCAAATACCCCCTGGGAGGATACATGGATGCCACCCAAGACAGAACAAACAAAATCAAACATTACACATATGCATTGTTTTAAAATCTAAGTTTAACACATATAATACATCTCGGACTTTCCGAAACAAATCCAAAGAATATGTACAGCCCAAATAAACCAAACAAAATACATATTCGAGTGACACAAAACTCGACTCCTTTGACCATCTGCGGTTGACTTGTCCCATCTTTAATCTCTTTGCTCTTGCACCTACACGGGCAAATCCACCGTCTTAAGCTTATAGCTTAGTGAGTAATCATTTATCTAATTTAACCAATTTCTTTTCACAATAACGATATAAGCATGCATTCGAGATTAATACTCGAGGCAAAATGCACTTCATAACAGATGTTATCATTAATGACAAAACAAATCAAAAGTCCATAAAATAGAAGTGGGTAACGGGACTTATCAGAAGACCGAAGTCTCGACACCGAAGTGTCCATATCAGAAGACACCGAAGTGTCATAGAAGACCGAAGTCTCAACACCGAAGTGTCCATATCAGAAGACATCGAAGTGTCACAGAAGACTGAAGTCTCGACACCGAAGTGTCACAGAAGCGCTACAGACCCTTCTAGGCATGCCTATTTACCCACAACTCGGACAGAACAAATCATTCCAGACATTTCATGTGCAATAAATTAGCACTTCCAATAAAATAATCATGCAACAATCGCCTCGGACGTTCATTATTCTAATAAGATTACAATCAAGATCTGACTTTCGGACATTCATTGTCCCACCAAGACACAATTCAAGATGTAACACATCAAAGTGAAACCGTCCCGGGTCTCTTACTACTTAACATTGACTGTGTTACCTGTATTACTGACTGAAATTATTGACATTACTGAAAGTTCTGATTACTGACCTTAAATCACCCTTACTATTTATTGCCTCGAAGTCCCGGTAATATCTGGCAGTGGTCGTTCCTCTATAATAGGGAACACAGATACAAATTAAATAGGCATGCCTAGAAGGGTCTGTAGCGCTTCTGTGACACTTCGGTGTCGAGACTTCGGTCTTCTGTGACACTTCGATGTCTTCTGATATGGACACTTCGGTGTCGAGACTTCGGTCTTCTGTGACACTTCGGTGTCTTCTGATATGGACACTTCGGTGTCGAGACTTCGGTCTTCTGATAAGTCCCGTTACCCACTTCTATTTTATGGACTTTTGATTTGTTTTGTCATAATGATAATATCATTATATGGCGCATTTTGCCCGAGTATTAATCTCTCAATGCATGCTTATATCGTTATTGTGAAAAGAAATTGGTTAAATTAGATAAATGATTACTCACTAAACTATAAGCTTAGCACGGTGGATTTGCCCCGTGTAGGTACAGAGCAAAGAGATTAAAGACTGAGACAAGTCAACCGCAGTGGTCAAAGGAGTCAGAGTTTTTGTGTCACTCGAATATGTATTTTGTTTGGTTTATTTGGGCTGCATATATTCTTTGGATTTGTTTCGAAAGTCTCGAGATGTATTATATGTGTTAAACTTAGATTTTAAAACAATGCATATGTGTAATGTTTGATTTTGTTTGTTCTGTCTTGGGTGGCATCCATGTATCCTGCCAGGGGGTATTTGGGTGTTACATGATTTGTACTGTACTAGATTGAACTTGTATTAATTCAGTAATTTTTATTTCTAAATTCTTTTGTTGATCCTGTATTTCTTTAATATATTGTGTAACACTCATAGTGTGTGTTTTATATAAGTAGTTAACTCAGAGATTTGTTTTTTAATGTCTTCAAGTTTTATTGAGTTTTCTATTGTAGGATTTGGTATAATAGGATCAGTAATTCTAACATTTTTTTCTTTATCTTTTCTAGGTTCTATAAATCGAATTGGTTTAGATAATCATAATGATTGTGATTTTAATAAGGGATTTGATGTTGAAGAAGATGGCTGATCTGAAAAAGAATGTCTTCTATCTATAGATGGATCTATATTGATTGGATATTGTATTGTAGGTAATGTTCTTAATTTAGTTCTAAAATTTGTTCCAACTTTTGCTACATCATTAAATAATTGATCAATATAAATTTTATCAGTATTTTTGAATTCTATACTATGATGAGAGTTGGGTAAAGCATAGCTAATTTGATAAGTTATAGATAAGGGATATTATCCTTGAGTCATTCAATCTTCTTTATAGAATTTGTATGCTATAGTAATTGTATTGTCTATACTGGGGGATTTTAAAGAAATTCCTAATTTTAAACGTTTGTTAAATGTAAATTTTCCATATGCTAGATTTCCATTCATTATTCCTATTATTTGGTCATTTAAATTGTTCATTCTTTCATCTATGATTGCCATTTTGATTGGTGAATCGATTCCTTCTTGGAAAGTGGATTTTAAAAGAATTTGTATAGTGGATAGATGAATATAACCAATTTTTCATCATTTTTCTTTAGAAATTTTTTGTAATTGTTTTGAAATTTGTTCCTGGTCAATTAAAATCGATTCAATATGTCCATTACATTGGTCCATTCTTATGGGTGTTTCATATACTAATTTTCTAAAATAAATAATATTTTTTCGATTGATTATGTTTTGAACTAATGAGTGTTGAATATCTTGACTTGATTTTAAATTTAATTTTGTTTTTGTTTATCATTAGATAATAAAGTATTAATATGAAAGTACACTAAAGATTGAGATAATTCTAAATTATCTACATCTAGGATAGTTGACTCTTTTGTTTTTCTATGAAAGATTCATCATATTGACTTAAGAGTGATAAGGAGTAGTATTTTGATGTTGAGTTAATGTTCTTTCAAGAGAAGTTAATTTTGTTGAATAAAATTGATAAAAGTTATATGCTAAATCTAAGCTTTCCTTGAAAGGAATAAGTGCTCTAGGTTAACGTTGCAAAAATTAAATCAACATATCTATTTTCATAGTATTTAAATTCATTATAATGTTAGTTTCTAAGTTGTTCTATATATTGTATATTATCTAATAATTGTCTACAAATAGGACATGTAGTTATTACCATACTATTGATAGTTTTAGTGAAACCATTCAAGAAACCGGTTCATAATAAGCATTGTATATATAAATACCTTCTTAGTACGTGGTTAAGACCAAAATGGTATACCGCTTGTAAGAAACTAATAACTGTATTGGAATCTAATACAAAATAACATTTTCAATAAATTTTATAAAACTTGTGCAAATAATAAAAATATGGAAAATAAAATATAGGCAAATACACATAAGGGAGTCATTATGGAAATAAGATCTTAATCAATAAGAAAATTTATTTCTTTGATAAATTCTTTTCTATTTCTACGATTATTGTGTAAAACATGTTTTGACAAATGAATCATTTGAGTGGCTTCAATTGCTAATTGTAGATTATTATTTGCTTTGGCAATTTCTAAAATTTCTTTATATCTCTTAATCCATTCCTTATAACTTTCTTCTATTTCATCACAACTACGAATTAAATGTTTGAGCATAGCTTTGTCTTCAAAATAACCCATAAAGAAATACTTTTATTGAAAAGGGAAGATACAAGAAGCCTAATTGATTAGAGGCCTCATTAATTTTTGGTAGTATTTCCTAGTTTTGCTAACTATATCTTTGAGTTCATTGGTCATTACAATAAGTCTACTTGATTCATACATCTGCATATATCTTCGTGCATCCAAACTATTGTGTGCTTGTTTATTTTGAACATGATATCTGGCAAGTATATCATCTAGTTTTTGTTCTCTTTCATATGTCTTTTTGATGGATTGTTTGAAATATCTTTTTCGATCGAAATATCCTGAATTCATATTTTTGATCTAAAAGGAGGAAAAAGGATATTAGTGTTTGGAAACTGATTTTGAAATTTACGTCTTAGTTGAATCTAAAAAATTAAAAAAATTTCTTCTTCCGTTAATTCCGTGAGATTTATAGGTTGGACTTTAATTATTAAATTACAAAGTTTAATTTTTCTAAAAGAGAGAGAGTCATATTTTATTCAAGATTATGATAATTAATGTTAGGATTAAAAATTTTATTCAATAGATGTTGTAATAATAGAGGTGTAAAATGATATTGTAAACAATCAGATAGATACTCATGCAGTTGATAATTGGGAAAAGCAATGGAGCTCGAATATAGAAAGATAATAATTGGTTGTATGTAATGATTGAGAAATGAATATATGAGTGATGAAACAAGAACATCTATTAATTGCATACCGTCTTCTCCGTAAACGCTTAAACGCCAAACTGCAGGCTGAGAGCTGAGGGAGAGTTGGGTAGGAAATTAAAAGAGAGTAGTTTATTTCATATTGAGCTGATGCTCTTGGTTACATATTTATAGGCAAGAAAGGAATCTAAGGTCAGTAGAAATGACCGACAAAACTAAAGGCTAAAGCAAAAGAAAAGAAATAAAGTAAAAGAAAATACATAAAGAAAAGTAAGTAGTAGTGTAATAATTTACAAAGAGAAAAGACTAAAGCATGAGAATCTGCTTTAGTTGGTCATTCTGATGGGTCCTACATTGCTTTTGCTGGTTTTGCCTTTATCCTTTTTCTTTATTCTTCAATAATTGCCTTAATTGATCCTGTGTCTTTTTGGTCTCCATGTGTGTCGCCTTGTGTAGTTGAAGGGCAATGTTTGCATTTATGCTGTGGGTAATGCTGTAATTGTCTATAGAGTGCATATTTCCAAGTGTTTGAAAGATCATTAAAGATTCCTTCTATTGTGATAAAAGGAATTGAAAATTGTTTAATAAGTTGCAATGCATCGAGTGTGACTGCTGACTTGTAGGTTGAAATCATGAGTTGATTAATGCCTTTGTAATTCACCTTGACTACTGATTCTGTATTAATTCGGATTCCTTGCATAAATACTCCTTCGAAGCAATGGAGATTGAATTGATTAATCAATTCCCATTCAAAGGTGTGTTTGGGAGGTTCATCAATACCAGGATCAAGGCCATTGTTAATTCCAATATGGATAAAAGCAATTCGAGATAATTTTATTTCTGCATCCTGTAAAGAGTCACCTTCTTTGAAAATGGGATAGCTGCTCCAAATTTTGATAAAGATTTCACGGTCCTTGGCAAAGCGATCCTTATAATTCTTAACTTCTTGGATAATTCCAGTTGGAAATTTTGAGAGGATATTGAGATTGGTTAAATAAATGGTATCTATAAGTACACTTTGAAAAAAGATGTAAGCAGTTAAAGGCTCAGCTTCTGGGAGGATAATTGCTTTGGGTCCATACTTGCCACGATTTTGTAGATAATATTGATAAATCTTGTGAGCTTCAGTCCATGTATTGAGTGATTGAAAACAATCATAAAACATTTCTGAGGTTAATCTTCGGGATTCTATTTGCAAGATTTTGGTTGGTATGGCTTTGATGCGATCCATATTAATGAGTTTACCTAATGATTTCATCTTATTGGTAGTAGGTACTAGTGCTTCCAATACTTGTTTATATTATGGTTTTAACCCTGGATTTTTAAACTCGGAGAACGCTTTTTTAGCGTAAGCTCTAGATGTAAAACTCTTATGTAAAATACCTGAGTGGCCTGTGATGTGTATGGCAGCTTTGTGCCATTTGTCATACAATCCCGCCATTGGTCCATTGTAAATGACATACGTTTTTCCTTTAGAGGTATCTTGCTGTTACTGTGATTTTGGTTGTTGGGACTCGATCCGGAGACCGGATCCCAACCGAAAAAGCTAAAATACGAAAACAAAAATGTGCGAAACGAAAGGCGAAACACAAATCGAAACGGAACAAAAGCGGAATAACAAAGCGAAAGTATCGAATCATGAAGTGAAAAAACGAAAAATCGGATATAAATTGTAAAAACAAAATCGAAAGAGAAAATGAAAGGCAGAAACGAATGCTAAACAGGTACAAATCGAATCGAATCGAGACAAAGCAAATTGGCTCGGAATCGAATGCTAAAGGCATATCGGAAATGAATCGAATTCTTAA
>JAIWQS010000257.1:0-2500 GCA_029891385.1 Erythroxylum novogranatense | reverse complement strand
TTTTTCCCTGGGCGTTCTCTGCCATTTCCTGCTATGCACTCACTTGCGATGAGGGTTTGGAAGACCTTTGGTTTGGACGCTGTTGTTTCTACTGGCACTGGTTTTTTTCTGTTCCACTTTCCATCTGAGGAGGCCATACGGTTGGTCCTCGACCAGGGTCCTTGGTTCTTTGGTGGTCGACTTATGGTTTCTGTTGATGCTTAGCCCATCTTGATAAATCCGGGTGTCTCGCGTGCCGGTGTGGGTTCGTCTCCATGATCTACCCTTTCCTTTGTGGAATGAAGAATGCCTAGAAATTTTGGCTAGTCAGATTGGGCGTCCCCTAGGCTGTGATCGTTACTGCTGGGTCGATCCACTTCTCTCTTTGCTCGGTGCATGTGGAGCTCTCTTCTTGATGAGTTCTTCGTGATTTGGGTTTGATTCTTTGTCTCGATGTGGCCGTTTCATGTTCGGATCAGTGCAGTGGGCTGGCGGTGCTCTTCGGTGTCATGTCTTTGGACACTCTTGTCTTCTTCTGTAATTGGTCCCTCCCATGTCTCTGCAGTTCCACTTTCCTCTGCCTTTGGCTTCCTGTGGTGGCCCTTGCTCGGGCCCTGCCCCTGGCCCCTCCTCGGCCCCAGCCCGAGCCCCATCAGGCCCCCAGCCTTGCCCCTGTAGCCCCAGCCCCACCTTGGGCCCCACACTTGAGCCATGTGGGCCCATCCTCGACCACCGGACCCCTCACTTGGGCATCCCAAATCCGCCTCGACCCCTCAGACCCCTTCTCAGCAGTTCACAGCCCTCTTATAGCACTGCCTCGTTCGTCTCTATCTGCTTTGTTGTGCCCGGCCGTTTTGCTGCTCCTCTTGCTGCTCCTGCGATGGCTCCTCCTTCTGATCAAGCCTTTGAGCACTTTGGCACCCACTGCTTTGCTTCCAGGCTGCTAGGCTACACCAGTCCAGATGGCACATGTTACGAGTTGAGCCTCTATCCTAGCAGTATCCATGGCCTCTCGTGTGAGGCCATCTCGGTGACCTCCTTTTTGATGCTTCATTGGCCCCTGCGGACCTCCTTCTGCTTCATCTCTTTCCACTCTTAGGCTTCTCTTTGGTCTCCATGATTTCTTGTTCCCCTCGGCCGCTTTGTGGCTTCTTTGATTACAGCCTTTGTGGCCTTGTTTATTTTTAATTTTACGCGCTGTGGCTTTGATTGATTACAGCGCTTTACAGCATGAACTTTGTTGCCTTTTCTTTCTCTTTCTTGTACAAACTCTTATTTATTTAATATATATGTTACCATTTCCAAAAAAAAAGTTTAGGGTTTAGGGTTTAGGGTTTAGGGTTTAGGGTTTAGGGTTTTAGGGTTTAGGGTTTTAGGGTTTAGGGTTTTAGGGTTTAGGGTTTTAGGGTTTAGGGTTTGGGTTTAGGGTTTAGGGTTTTAGGGTTTAGGGTTTGGGGTTTAGGGTTTAGGGTTTAGGGTTGGGGTTTTGGGTTTGAGGGTTTAGGGTTGGGGTTTAGGGTTTAGGGTTTAGGGTTTAGGGTTTAGGGTTTGGGTTTAGGTTTTAGGGTTTAGGGTTTAGGGTTTAGGGTTTAGGGTTTAGGGTTTAGGGTTTAGGGTTTTAGGGTTTAGGGTTTAGGGTTTAGGGTTTAGGGTTTAGGGTTTAGGGTTTAGGGTTTGGGGTTTAGGGTTTGGGTTTTAGGGTTTAGGGTTTTAGGGTTTTAGGGTTTAGGGTTTAGGGTTTAGGGTTTAGGGTTTAAGGTTTGAGGTTTTGAAGGTTTAGGGTTTGAGGTTTAGGGTTTGGGGTTTAGGGTTTAGGGTTTGAGGTTTAGGTTTGAGTTTAAGGTTTGAGTTTGAGGTTTGGGTTTAGGGTTTGGGTTTAAGGGTTTGAAATTTAGGGTTTGGGTTTAGGGTTTGGGGTTTAAAGTTTAAATTTGGGTTTGGGGTTTGGGGTTTAAATTTAAATTTAAGGGTTTAAAATTTAAAATTTAAAATTTAAAATTTAATTTAAATTTAAAATTTAAATTTAAATTTAAAATTTAAAATTTAAAATTTAAAATTTAAAGGTTTAAAATTTAAATTTAAAATTTAAAATTTAAAATTTAAAATTTAAAATTTAAAATTTAAATTTAAAATTTAAATTTAAATTTAGGGTTTGGGGTTTGGGGTTTGGGGTTTGGGGTTTTAGGGTTTGGGTTTGGGGTTTGGGGTTTAGGGTTTGGGGTTTAGGGTTTGGGGTTTAGGGTTTGGGGTTTAGGGTTTAAGGGTTTGGGGTTTGGGGTTTGGGGTTTGAGGTTTGGGGTTTAGGGTTTAGGTTTGGGTTTGGGGTTTAGGGTTTAGGGTTTGGGGTTTGGGTTTAGGGTTTAGGTTTTAGGGTTTGAGGGTTTGGGTTTTAGGGTTTTAGGGTTTGGGGTTTGGGTTTGGGTTTTAGGGTTTGAGGGTTTAGGGTTTGGGGTTTGGGGTTTGAGGGTTTGGGTTTGAGGTTTGAGGTTTAGGGTTTGAGGTTTGGGGTTTAGGGTTTGGG